>JAQQSK010005976.1:0-14655 GCA_028658325.1 Potorous gilbertii
TCTTTTTCCACTTGGCAAATTCTGCTTTTGAAAGCATTCTTCTCCTCATTGGCTTTTTGAGTTAGCCTATTTTTCAAGGTATTATTTTCTTCAGCATTTTGCCAATTGAGTTAGCCTATTTTTCAAGGTGTTATTTTCTTCAGCATTTTTTTGGGTCTCCTTTATCAAAGTATTGACCCGTTTTTCATGCTTTTCTTGCATCTCTCTCATTTCTCTTCCCAGTTTTTCCTCCACCTATTTACCTTGATTATCAAAATCCTTTTTGAGCTCTTCCATGGCCTGAGCCCATTGGATATCTATTTCAGATGTTTGGGATACAGAGACCTTGATTCCTATGTCTTTACCTGATGGTAAGCATTGTTGTTCCTCATCAGAAAGGAAGGGGGGAATCATCTGGTCCCCAAGAAAGTAACCTTCTCTGGTCTTACGTTTTTTCCCTTTTCTGGGCATTTTCCCAGCCAGTTACTTGACTTCTGAGATTCCTCTCCACCCTGCCCAGATCTTCCCAGCTAGTGCTTGGGGTCTGAGATTCAAATGCTGCTCCCCAGCCTCAGGGCTTTCAATGGCAGGCCTGGCTGCTATTCAATGTGAGCTTAAGTTGCGGTGCTCAGGTGGGGGCAGGGCCGCCTCCCAGGTTCAGTTCCCTCAGGGGGTTTATGCACAGACCTTCCATAATGGAGCCCAGCTCCTGCCTGCTCTGGGAGCCTCTGGCTGCCTGTTGCCTCTGCTGCTGCCTCCTGAGGGAGCCCGCGTCATGGAGACACCCCGCTCCCGTCTTAGCCTGTCCAGATGTCTTTCTCACTGACCTGTGCGTCTGTGGGTGGAGGGACCTTCACGGCCACTGTAGATTCCATCCCTGAAGCCTGCTTGTATCTGTTCCTCTCTTTGATGTGTGGCCAGGGCAGGGCAGGGCTGGGCTCCACTCCCGTCCGGTGAGCGACCAACCTTTGGGATCGGTTTTTCAGGACTCTCTGGAACAGAAATCTCCTTCACTGCATTGTTGTGCAACTTCCAGTGGTCCAGAATTTGTTGGGAGTTCTTTTTATAGGTAATTCTGGGCTGTGGGTTCGGAGCTAGCATATGTGAGTCTTTCTACTCTGCCATCTTGGCTCCTCCACTAGAAGAGTTCTTTAGGGGTTCTGCTTAATCCAACCTCTTTGTGCTACAGGTGAGATAACTAAGACTCAACAAAATGAAATGACTTGGTAAGATAAAACAAGTATTTGATCGTAGACTTGAGATTCTAGAAATTGAAACGTCCTCATTTTCAGTATCTATATCCTTTCTCTTGTTTTTGCCCATCTTGGTACGTCCCCGGGTTTATCTCAGAACATTTTATTTCTCATTCCCCTTCTTGAAAAACAGTGTGTTTTGTCTCATGTTAATCTCCACCAACTAGGGCCACCCCCCTCCCCCCATGCCAAAAAAAAAACATATGGCAAGAATTACAGACAAAATAAATCAACAAATTGACTTACTGATAGAGAATGTGGTTTAGAGGTTGAATTCATACTTCATTTTTTGATTCACCTCTATTTATAAGCGATATTGAAAAGCTGAAATGAACTGCAAAATACTATATTTGTTCTCCATTTTCCTGTACACAGTAGATCTGGTGACATAAAACACTTTTAGGATCCTATTAAGAGCCTATGTGTCTAGAGCAGAAAACTTGCTTTTGTGTTGTGACATATTAGTTTAATTTGCATATGGAGCAGAAGGAAATTATTTTGGTAAACAAAAAGAACATAATTAGAGAGAAAGCCAGGAAATATTAACATCACTTTAAAATTATTTGAGGTTTTAAAATCTCCCACAGGTAAATTTGAATTTAAAATCCCTAAAGTGGCCAACTAATTCTCTAATGCCATAGATGTATTGTATTTTCAGTTTTAGGAAACTATATCATAATATATTTCAGGTAAGGAAAAGAATGGATTATGAGCACAGTGGGAGGCATAAATTCTAAACGTTTAAGCTTGGTGGAGAGAAGGACATTTAAGATTTCATTCTTTTCATGAAATTAACTCAATGGTATATACTTACAAAGAGTATCATTGACAGCTGACATTATTTTTCTCTTTAATATTAAATTGTACATCGTAAGAGCTAATGAATATATTTAATTAAATCTAGATCACACGATGAGAAATATGTCTATTTTAAAGATATTCAGTTAAATTTTATGTTCAAATAAATAGTACATCATAATTTAATAAGCATTTTTATAAACAGGGGATTGTTACTAAATATTATTTCATGGTAACAATATTTAGGTTTGTGAAATTCCCCAGATATATCTATCTATCTCTGTGCCTATCTCTCTATTCACATACATACATACACATATGTGTGTATATGTAAGAATACAAATCATAATCAAATATTCATGCAGTTACTTATACTCTAGGAAAAAGTGTTTTAAATGTTTTTCTTCATGTTTTAAATTCTTTCTTCTATCATTTCTGCTAGTTCATCTCTACTGAAAAGCATTCAATTAAGTATGTCCTGAGGAATATTGTGCTTTGCATTCAAGTCACGTCTGTTTAAAAACAAAAGTTACACTTATGTGGGGGTAGGTGAGGGGCTGGTAAAATAGTCATCAGAGTCTAATTTGCTTTTATTTTGTATTTAGAATTCTCTGTTTCCCTTCTTTTTTTAAGCAATTACACAAATAAGAAATTATGAAAGTACCTCACTTAATCTTTGAATTGATTATAGTATTTAGTATTTGGTCACACAATGTACAGCTTTTTAAAGGTTTATTGATATATTTTGTTTTTATACCATAGAGATTACACTCAATTCCTTAGAGTCTTCTTGTAACAAATTAAGGCAGTTAAATATAATAATAGAGGGGCATCATCTGCAAGTACATGTAAAATTTCATGTGGTGGAAGAAAAAGAAAATAGATTTCATTTTAAAGCACCATGAAATTTTATGTAGCACATATTCAATAATTACCCAATGCCCCTCATTCCAGTTATCCTTTCCTTCAAAGTGGGCATAATCTTTATGGTCAGTTCTAGCTCACAGTTTCTCTGTGAATTTAAACATTAATGGGCTTTGGAAAAACTGACTTATATGATCTGATATGCCGTTAAAAATATTTGTTCCTATATACATAGGACTTGTGTTTCTTTTCAGAGGAGTCATGGTGCAGCAAGCAGACTGTTATACTTTGAGTCAGGTAAACTGGAGTTCATATTTTGCTTCTGATGCTAGCTAGGCATATGACCTTAGGCAAATCATTTAACTTTTCTGATCATCACTTTCCTCATCTATAAAATAATCATGTCTATATTTCTTATCTCATGGGAATAGTGCAAGGCTCTTGTTAGATAGTGTATGCAAAATGTTATATCAACTTTAAAACTCTAAATGTCCTTTACTATTTTTCCCATGATGAATTTACTCAGTCATTTAAGAATTTTACTGAACTTTTCTTACTCTTCTAGTGATGATGAGATACGATACTATTAGCTTTGTTATATGTCCACCAGATGGCAGAACTATTTGGAGAAAATCTCTTGTTTATTTACTCCATACCCTGGAGACTTAAAATTCAACTGATTTGAAATGTTCTATTTTTCAACTAGAATTTTAACCATATGCCCTACAGTTGATATACATCAATTAAAGCCAGAATTAGCAGGACAGAGAAAACAGCTGTTGGTAGTAGTATTGTGATATACTCAACTATCATGTAGACTTTCAATATAAAATGAATGCATGAATATAAAATGTAAGGCATTTAAATTGGTATTTTCTTTTATCTACTAGTAAGTATATTTTACTATGGAATGGTGTTGTAATATGGGTAGTATTGTATTGCATTTCTATATTTGTTGGGGGAAATGTTAACCATTTCAAAGGGTGAGAGAGTGTAGGTAGAAAGGACCTGAGTTTGGCAATTTCAGTTTTCATCATTTGGTTTGTTAGTTACCGGTCCTGTGGGTTTAGTATTTACATTTTCATAGTCCTATATCTAATTATGGAATGAAATACTTTGGTCCTTGTTGAAGGAATTAGGAATTTCAACGTGAATGATGGAATTATTAAGGGGGTAGTGGGAATTTGGGGTGCCATACTTCTAGCTGTTAACACATTCAACTTCCTTATGGACACATCCACCCAGGTCACTCTTCTGCTCAAAATCTAACCACTTCATTTTTATAGATGAGGAAATTGAAGCCTAGAGATCTCAAGTGTTTTGCCCAAGTCACATAATTAGGAAATAACAGACCACTGATTTAAACACAGGTCTTATGATTCCAAATCTGTCATTCTGCCCACTGCCCCATGCTGCCTTTCAATAATTCATTCTGAATTACACTCCAGGCTGCCTCTTGTCTTGGGGAGACAAAGACTCAATCACTGGTGTTGATTTTGAAATCCTTAAGAAGAAAAGCTCCTTTATAGGAAAGCTTGAGAGGGTAAGATAATTAGCATCTTTGAGTAATTAATGTGTTCCACTGGAGGTGGTTTAAAATGCTCACTTTGAAAAATAAGAAACAGGACAAGCTAAGAAGAAAATAATCTGTGAAAAAGTGATGCATGAAATTTGTGCCATGTATCCTAAGTTTTAAAATTTTGATGGATATTATTTCCTTCTTTATATTCATTACCAATATCATAAGGGCTGTATATGTTTTTGATTATTTTTTTCAATTCAGTTAAATATATCCTTCAGTTCAATTCAAAACATGTTAAAATTTAATGGCCCACAACATAACTGGGAGCTACAGGAAAAACTAAGAGGAACAAAACATAAACTCTGCCCTCAAGGAGGTTATAATCTAAAATTGCAGAAAAGATATAAAAGTAAATAATTATAATATGAAGAAGAATATGGTGAAGTATTAAAAACACAGAGATGTGAAAATTGAGAAGCCCAAATCACTTTGGGCTAATGGAAATCACCAAGTCAAAGAGTCTCATATCTACAAGAATCTCAAAGGCAACCTTGTCTAGAACGTATGTGACCAAGAATCCCCTCAATATCATCTTCAAGAAATGGTCATCTAGCCTCTATTTGAGCATCTCCAATGAAGATGAATACAATAACTTTTATTAAGGCCCTGCTATGTGCAAGGGTAGCTAGGTGGATAAAGTACCAGGAAGACTCATCTTCCTGAGTTCAAATCTGGCTTCAAATGCTTACTGATTGTGTGAAACTGGGCAAGTCACTTAAACCCTGTTTGCCTCAGTAATGTTATCTGTAAAATGATCTGGAGAAGAAAATGACAAACCACCACAGTATCTTGGCCAAGAAACCCTAAATGAGGTCATGAAGAGTTGAGCATGACTGAAACAACGAACCAACAACCACCATGTTCCAGAACCCTAAGATGCAAAGATGGTTTTTGCTCTCAACCAGCTTAAATCCTTTTGGGAGAGACATGTACATACATAAATATATACAAAATAAACAGATAGTACTAGATATGTGATTTCACTGATGTAGGAATTTTCCAAAAGAGGAAACTGCCTTCATTATGCAAGTCAGCCTCACTTCTGCAAACTAACATTCTTAGAGAATTCTTAGAATGCTGAGAGATAAGGGACTTTCCTAGGGTAATAGCCAGTATTTTTCAGAGGTAGGATATAAATTTTGAACACAGACTGCCTCTACTAAAAAATATACACAAAACACCTATCAGGGGATTTATAGAGGAGTCTGGTGTAGCTGGGAATGATAAGGAATGGATTAAACCAAGAGGTGGTATTTGAGGTAATCTTTAAAAGAATCTTCAAGAGGCAAGGACAGACCCAGGGAGGGAACATCCTGTGCAAAGACATGAAACTTGGAGAATGAATGTCATGTGTCTGGAACAGATAGGAGATGAAATGTCATGTGTGAGCAAATAAGAAGGTGACCAGTTTCCAGTGGCAGGAAACCTGTAGCCTCCAGGCCACATGTGGCCCTCTAGGTCCTCAGGTGTGGTCCTTTGACTGAACCTAAACTGTCACAAGGCCAGATTTATATGTAAGGAAAATCACCAATATGGCAGCTGTGTGGAACAAAAGTTGGAGAACAAAGAATACTGAGATGGGGAGGCAAATTAGGAGACTTCCCATGAATGGTCAAGAGCTCTTGAATAAAGATGGTGAATATAGGAGTGAAGGGAATAAAGTGGATGTAAATGATGTTGTGGAAGAGACTTGACCAGTCTTTAAAGATGACTTACTATAGGGTAATTTGATCTTTGGAAACTCAGTAACTAGAATGAAGGTAGAGGGAAGTTCTTAAAAGGAACAAGTTTGAAGGAAAAGAAAATTAGTTTTTGCTTTGAATGTGTTTGAATCCTGGAAGCTTACAAGGCATCTGTTAAGAAATGTTCAGTTGATGATATGGGACTGGAGCAGAAGACAGAGAATAGGAGTGGCCATATTAATCTAGGATCCATCTGTATGGAGATGATTGAACTCATTAGAGCTAAAGAGGTTATCAAATAAGTGCACGTAGAGAGAGCAGAGAGTCAGGACAGTCTAGTTAGGGGGCATGATATAGATTATAAACCAGCCAAAAAGACTCAAGGACTTGAGGAATAGGCAAGAAGAGAATGGTGTCACAAAAACTCAAAGAGGAGAGAATATACAAGAGGAAGTGGGTGGCCAACAATATCGGATCCAGTAGAGAGGTGGAGAAAGATGGGTACTTTGAAAAGACTAAGATTTGACAACAGAAATGATTTGTAACTTTGGGGAGACCAGTTACAGTTAAATGATAAGGTCAAAAGTCAAATTGCTAGTAATTGAAAATTAAGTGAGCAGAAAGGAAGAAAAGGCAATGGAGGTAGAAAGATTTTTCTAGGAATTTGGTTATGAAAGAAAGGAAGAATATTGAATAATAGCTTGAGGGAATGGTAAGGTTGAATGGAGGGTTGTTAAGGATAGAGAACCCTAGGTATATTTGTAGGAAGTAGGAAGATGATCTACTTATAGTTAGGGGAGAGACTTAATATTAAAAAATGGGGAAGGGAAGAGAAAGGAATAAGCTTTTATATAGGCACTGTGCTAAGTGCTTTTTACAAATAGTATCTCATTTAATTCCCATAACAACCCTGCATGGCAGAAGCTCTCATCCCCATTTTACAAATGCAAAAATTGAGACTAAAGGAGTTTAAGTAACTGGCCTACAGTTAACACAGCTATTAAGTGTCTAAGGCCACATTCGAACTCGAATCTTCCTAAATCCAGGTCCAGGACTAAATCTACTCTGGACCTGCTTTCTCATGGGGATTAGGAGAGGGATACTTATGGAATGAACAAGCAGAAAATGGAGGGAATGAAATCCAGGGTAAAGTTACTGTAGCTGCCTTTGGTGAGAAAATGAATTATCTCTTCATCAAAAGGTAGAATAAACGAGGAATCGAGAATGAATTATCTCTTCATCAAAAGGTAGAATAAACGAAGAATCGAGTTAGAATTGTTGCCATTGAATCATTTTCAGTCATGTCCAGCTCTTCGTGAGCTTATTTAAAGTTTTCTTGGCAAAGATACTGGAGTGGTGTGCCATGTCCTTCTCTGGTTCATTTTACAAATGAGTAAACTGAAGGCAAACAGTGAGTGTTAAGTGACTTGCCCAAGATCACGTAGCAAGTGTCTGAGGCCAGACTTGAACTCAGAAAGATGAATCTTTCCGACTTAGAATTATATCTCAACAAACTTTGTTTAATTTAAAGATGTCCACTTAGACTTTGTTTACCAAAACTCTGAAATTCACATTCTTCAGGATTTAAATTTAGATATTGTTTGTGTCTGATATCTCTTCTCAAATTCTACTTTCTCTAAACATACTTAAGTTACATATATTATTTATTTTTCTTTGCATATCTAGAATTACAGAAAATATCTGTATGTCCAGTTGGATGTCCTAATATGCTTCTCTGTGGTGAAGTATCCACTTGAGGTTCTCCTGGAACATTTCCTGAAAATGTGGTTAGATTTGGAGAGCTTCTTCTTTTTGATTCCACGTAAACTGCTATCAAACTATTCTCTAACCTGTTGTAATTGCTGCTGGGAATTGGTAGCTCACATCAATTCTCCTGTGGCAGTTACTGCCTAGTTTTTAATTCTGCTGAAGATGCTTTTGATTCTAGGATAATTATACATCACATATTCTCCTGTTATTTGGTATGGAAGTTGAATACCAGCCTCTCAGAATTAAAAAGGACTTTGAACACACATACTGAAGCTGTTTTCCAATAAATACATGAAATCCCTGTTTAGTCCAAGTTAAGTGAATAGCTTTTTTCCTTCTGGAAGCAGGGAGGGGAGAAGGAAGAGAAGGAGAAAGTGAAAGGGGCAGAAAAAAAGAAAGAAGGAAGGCAAGGCAAAATGATGGGCAAACAATATTAGAGGAAGTCTTTAAAAATATCTTCTAGAGGATCATTCTTGTAAGGGCCTTAAAATATTAATAGAGATTCCTGAAACTCTTTGAAAGACTATACTGCAATTGTCTCTATTATAGAAAGAGAACAAAAACTTCAAAAATAATGTGTCCTTAGAAATTTTTAACTAATAATTTTAGTGTGGATAAAATAGAGTCTCATGATAGGATGTCATGTAGTTTGCTGTTGGTTACAATTCATGCCATATATCTATGTATAATAGATAATGGTGATCTTTGATATATAGTTAGTGATTTCTCTTTTAAAATGTTTTTTAAAAATTCACATAGAAGGTGGTTTGTGTTTAGTTTTTATTGTCTTTTTAAAACAAAAACCTTATTAGTTGAAGTTAGTCACAGAAGTCACATTTATTTCTAATGAATAAATAAGAATTTTTTTTTTGCTGTCCTATCTCTAAACTTCTCTCTTTCTACTTTCCCTCTATTGAGATTTTAAACTGGCTAATTTAAAAAAGAAAAGAAAAATTGCTTCATTTGAAAATTTCTTTCTCAAGATATATCTTCATCATGATTTATTTTAGCTTTCTATTTTAAGATGCATAAGTATATGAATGTATTTGCTCTATGTGGAAACTACCCTATATTAAATTAAATGGTAACATGATGATTAATGGAAATATTGTTGCGAAAGTAGAGGCTATGTTAATATTAAAGCAGCAGGATCATTAAGAATTTAATAGGTTTGTTTTTCTGTGCTATAAAATGATAACTGACTACCCAACAATTACCTTTTTTGTCGAATCTGGCAAATGAAATATAAAATTAGATTTAGTCACTTATTGAGGCTTGGATGTATCAAATGTGAAATTGAAAGTCTTTGCATGCATTTTTTTTCATTAGGACACATACCTCTGTTCAGTTCAATAAACATGTTTTTAAATTAATTAATTTATCTGTTTACTTTTTATTTGCTTTTTTATTCATTCATTTATCTGTCTGTATTTCTGTCTGTCTATCCATCCACCCATCCATCTATCTATGACTTGCCCAGGGTCAGACAACTAGTAAGTGTCAAGGGTCTGAGGCTGGATTTCAACTCAGATCCTCCTGACTCCAGGGCCCTATTCACTGCACCACCTAGAGGTGCCCTCAATAAATACTTTTAAACACTGTGGCAAATATAGTGGATACATTGATGAAAAATTATATAGTCCCTGCCTTCAAGGAACTTACTATGTAATAGAGGGAATCAATATAAACTTGGATGTTTAATAGAATATATGGTAGCATGTGATACAAAATAGAATGTGATGAAGATAAGAGATATCCTGACAAAGTAATCTTGGGAAGACTACTGAAAAATATTAAAACAATGAAGTTTCTAAAACAATTCACATTATTTTCTTCCCATTTTGAGGTAGTGTAGAGAATAAATAATGTTCAAATATTATCTAATCATTAATTCTAAGATTCATTTCTTAAATTAAGAGAAAAAATGGAAATTAATTACCCTATGCATTTTCCCAGATTATCAGCAAGTCTTCATTAAAAAGTAAAAATGACTGTTTAATATTCTCTACCAAATGTAAATATTCTTGGGTTTCCTGAGTGTTTGACAAGAGGCAGTCACATCTTATTGTGTAAATATTATTTCATTATCTATTAACTGAGTACACTTGAGACCAGCAATGATTTATTTTTATTTGTTACCTAAATATTATTAAGAAGAAACAAAGATATTTTCTTCCATTTTATTTAAAATGGAACCAACCATTTTGGCTTTGGATGGGTAGATATTAGGGACAAATGGAATTTTTCTACTTCAAAAGAAATGATACAGGGAAAAGAACACCTTTTTATAGAAGAAATACATTTTAAAAAAACCCTCTTCCAAGCACTCAGTTTCCACTGTGTTTACTGGAACTCATGCTATTATGTGAAATGGAATAGATTGGGGTTACCTTCCTAAGGTTTTTACCAATATATAATACCATTTGGACCTGGGGGTTCTTTCTGCACTCATGTGGTTTTACTAGGATTGGCAGTTAACTTTGCTGCTTTTTTTCATGCAAAAAAATACCTAAAATGAAACTTATAAAAGGTGTGCCCATACTGACAAAACCTTATATTCTTTTTATATTCTGCAGTTTGCTCACCAGCTGGAATTAAGCATATTGTAGCAGTAGTCATAAAACGTAAACTCTTAAATTATTGCATTAATTTTCTATTTGTATATATCGGTAGGAATCTCTCTGTTGTTGTCTTTTGTTATTGTTAATAGGAAAACTACTTTGAATATCAAGCAACATAAATCTTTGTAATGAATATCTAGTTGTTTTTAAAGTGCTTGAAATAATAATAAAATATATTTAGCTAATAATGTTTCCTTTAATGGTTCTTGTCATAGGATGTAAAATTAAAACCCATAAAAGCTGAGATATATTAGTGAGTAAAAATAGAATTGAACCTGTATTATATACTTGTTATGATATATATATCAGTGTCTATGTGTGCATGTATGTATGTATTGATATATGGATATGGCTATTGATATATAGTATATGTATATGTACCTGCATGTGTACAATGTGGATATGTATATATACCACACACACGTACATATGTATATGGATGTGTGGATATATGTATGTGTGTAGATTGATATAGATATAGAATAGATTGCAAGCATAGGTTATAGCATCCCTTAACCTGGCAATTTTTTTTAAAAATGAGGGATATAACTATTTGAGATGGTTTCCCTTTGTTTTTTTCTGGATTCGGTAATATGGATTTTTAAAAATGCTATGAAAGGTTTTTTTAATTATTAAATTTATTTATTTTTAGTTTTTGACATTAACTTCCATAAGATTTTGAGTTACAAATTTTTTCCCATCTCTCCCCTCTCCCACCCTAAGATGACATGTAATTTTATGTGGGCTCTCTATATATTCATATTAAACCTATATTCATATCAGTCATGTTGTAAAGAAGAATTAGAACCAATGAGAGAAGCCATAATAAAGAATAAACAAACCAAAAAATAAAGACTACATGTTTCAATTGACATTCAGACTCCATAGTTCTTTTTCTGGATGTAGACAGCATTTTCCATCATGAGTCTTTTGGAATTTTCTTAGATCCTTGCATTTAAGTGTGCGCTTTTAAGAATATATTAACCTTGAAACTTAGAAATAATTACTTTATGAGGCATCCCCAGACACAGAGCCTTGATGGATATTTGCAAATCATTTGGAGTAGCTCACTGTCTTGTTTTTTTAGGAAAGTATTTATGACAAGTCTTGGAAAAAAATCCTTTGTTTCATGTATTTGTACAAAGAGCTTTATTTAACTTGTACTTTTGCTGAAGTTAAACTTCCAAGAGGTGTGTTGCAATCTTGCAGATAATTGGGAAGCTGTTTTTATGTTGCAGTATATAATGTGTATCTGAAGTTACCCATGCATTATGGTGGACAGTGGAGGAAATGAAGAGATGTGAAGTAAAAAGAAAGAGTGCAGTCTTCAAACTGTAGATGAGCTGCTGGTTTTTACTTGAATTCATGGTAAAGTCAAAGGTGTTTGGAAGAAATACTTAATACACATTACAAGGAAGTAGTAATATTGAAATATCAAAATGGTTTCAAGAATACATCATAGTAGACTAGCTTCATTTCCTTTTGTGAAAGATTAGCAAGGCAGGGACATGCTTCACATATGGATTACCTAAAATGTAAGTACATCATTTGACAAAGTTATTCATATTATTCTTTTAGCTATGATGTCTTGGTACAGGGTGATTACTAAAATTAGATCAATTCAAAACTTGTTTAGTGGCAATATCCAAAGAGTTATCATTAATCAATACTTCATTGGCAGATTGAATGCATAACCCTACTAGAATGTCCAAGGGCATTTCTTTCTCCCTAAAATGGCCTACGTGTTTATCGGCCACTGTGACAATGTAATACATGGGATATTTATTCAATTTGCAGGTGTTATAAAGTCAGGGAAAACAGCTTACACAGGCAATGTCTGAATCAGCATTCAATCCATAGTCTTGAATGCTGGGTCAAATAATTTAATATTAAATTAATTTTGTGATAATTGAAAAGTAGTTTGTTTTTTTTTACTCAGATTTAAATATTCAACTTCCCAAATACAATATGATAGTGGAATAACTGGATGGTTTATCTAAAAAAAAGAAGTGAATGTTTTTTAGGGGAGTGGAAGACCCATAGGATTCAACAGTGTGACATGGCTATCAAGAAAACTGTTATGACCTCAGACTGCTTTAAGAACAGTATAGTATCCAGGAGTAAATCTCATGATATTCTCTCATACTTAGACCCAATATGGGTACAATTTTTGAAAAGGAAATGGGTAAACTGGAGAATGACCATTAAAGGGTAAATCTGGAAAAATAAGATGAGGACTTGGAAGAGTGAGACGTAAAAGCAGTATTCAATCATTTGAAGGACTGTTGTAGAAATAAGAAAATTGACTTCCTTTTCTTGGCACCAGTGGGCAGGACTAGAAATAGAAGGTAACGATTTTAGAATGTCAGAGGATAGATTGTTATAATAGCAATGAAAACAAAGAAACAAAGTACTTTCTAGCAATCAGAACTAGTTATCTGTGGAATGGATTCCCCTGGGAGGTAGGGAGTTGCTTATCATTAAAGGTTCTCAAAGGAAGCCTGTATGACAATTTGTTGGTGTTCTCAGTTAGACTGTGATCCTGAGGCTCTTTCTCACTTTGAACTTCTGTGATCTTTGTGGTTCTGTAACCTCAAATTCAGTACTCTTCCAACCACACCAGGCTGCCTAGGTTCCTGCAAGAATTGGACAATTAAGGTCAGCCTGTAGGAGGTGGGTGTTACTTATATTAATACTTTAAGGATTGCGTGTTTATCAATATGGATAGTCCTTTTCCATCAATGCTCAAAAACCTCTCTCTTTTTTTTAGTAAATGGTCTTCATTTGCTAGTATGGCTTAAAAAATTCATCACTTGGCAGCCCTTCAGAATGTTGAGTGCTACTATTGTTCTCTCTGTGTCTTGCTCCTCCAGGCTAAACATTAATTAACATACACGAATACTTCAAAAGATGTAACATTTTGCGCATGTAAGTACTCCAGGTTTTCAAAAAGATAGCAACTCTCACTGACTCAATAGACTATCTTAGCTAGTTGTTCTGGCAAAAATAAAATTAAATTTAAATTATCATCTGATAGACAGCTGTCTAATGATGAATGTCTTTAGTCTGATCTTCACGTGGCGAAAAATAGACTCTATCTCTGAGATATACTTGAATCTTTTCCAGTTCAGAAAAGCCTTCCAGAACATGGATTCTACTGGCAAAGCCTCAGAAAACCCAAGGTCCCTTTTATGACATAAAAAAGCATAGGAGTACGTCTATGAAGCACACATAATAAAATCCCCATCAGAGTTTTCAGTGGTGGGCTTATAGGCTATGTAGTCATTAAAAAGAACAATTTACCATGACTTTTCATTAGATTCAAACTGTTCTATGTACTTAAATCCATATTTATGTAAAAATTGGAAAAAATTATACTTTTCATTATTGTAGAATTCGGTCTATTACTAAAGCTTCAGTGTACATTTGTGATTGTGACAGAAGGGAAATCACCATATTTATTAGTTTCAGTCCCCATTTTTCTGTTATTATCAATGTTAGCCATTCATTTTAATGTGATAGTTTTATTGGTGCTCAAGAGTAAATGATAGTGTGTGAATTTCATAAGCATACTCTATTTTGCAGTTCTAAATCACAGAAATCCAAATCAAATTAATACTTCATTTACTGACGCCTGAAATCAAAGGATTATGCTTAGCTTTAGATATCTTCCTTCTATCCTTCCCTTTTTATTCTCCCTGTCGTTACTTGTCACAGCCTCCATCTCTCTCATCTCTCTGCATTCCTTAAAATAATACTACCCCAAGTTGCCTGTGTACATCTTACTTACCTACTTTTTATTCATATAGTACTAACTACAGATAATGTCTCAAACTAATAATATCTGATAAGAGAAATGAAAGGTAATAACTACACAGAGCAAGAAAAAATGGTCTAGAGCTTCATTTTGAAGAAATGAATAAGGTATTTTACTGTCAGAAGTGGCAAACAATATAATTTGAAAGTCTCCTATTTCATTGAAAGACCATATTTTCCCCTGAAGTATTATACTCAGTTTTGCTGGGTAGGTGAGTCTTGGTTTTAGACCTAGTTCCTTTGACTTCTGGAATATCCTATTCCACACCCTTCGATCCCTTAATGTAGAA
>JAQQSK010005977.1:0-10000 GCA_028658325.1 Potorous gilbertii
CACACACACACACACACACACACACACACACGCTGTCTTCCTTTTAGTCTCAGTTAAAATTCCACCTCATATACTTACGATCCCTGGGCAAGTTATTTAACCCTGTTTGCCTCAGTTTCCTCCCCTGTAAACTGGATTTTTGTTTGTGCCTCATTCTCAAAGACGACCCTGACATCAGGTACATGATGACATGACTTGCAACTAAATTGGATTTAAATGAGAGCTTTGCAAAGACACCCTGTCTCATTGTCTCTTCCAGAGTCATCTGAAGCCAGTGGTCAGATAGAAAGCAAGACAACTAGAGATGGCATCTCTGTAAAATGGACTGGAGAAGGAAAGGGCAAACCACTCCAGTATCTTTGCCAAAATCTGCCCCCCCCCTCACATTGGATCATGAAGAATAAAACAAGACTGAAACAACTCAACAACAAAGTCCCACCTTGTACAAAAATCCTTTCCTACTGCTTTCTCTTCTCTGTTGATTATCTTCAAGTTATCCTGTATCTACCTTGTTTGCACATAATTGTTTTCATGTTGTCTCTCCCATTCGATTGTGAGCTCCTTGAGAGCAGGGATTTTTTTTTAACCTTTATTTGTATTTTTAGTGCTTACCACAGTGCTTGACCCATAGTAGGTGCTTCATAAATGCTTGTTGACTGAGTCTGATATTCTATTATTTCAAGATTTCTCTCACCTTTCTAAGGTTAGTAGCCAGTTACTTAGACAAACTTATTTGTATATGGTTGATAATGAACTGATGTTATCTTTCAGCGGTATTTGCATTTTGTCTGGGGCATTCCGTAATAATGCCTTAGCACAAGGAATTGATATCTAACGATGAGATACCACAATGAGCCAGCATTATATACATTTCTTCCAATTTGACTTACGTGAAATACTAAGTAGCACCCAATTTAACTCCTCAATTTAGCTATAAGATGAAGTTGATATTTTGCCTCATCTTACAGTAGAATATATGGGTATTGTGAAAACCAAGTAAATAAACCTTAAAATTGTTTTCCAAAGTACTATTTCAATAGAAAGTGGCACCATATTTACTAATACCTCAACTCTGAGGAAACTAGTTTCATCAATTCTTCCTGAAGATAATGGTGACCTTAGCCCATTTTCTTGAAAGATACTTAAGCTGATGTAGATGATTCAAGGGACACTGAGGAAAGTTAGACATTTGCATATTGTCTACATCTAGTTTCTCCTTTACCTTTGGTAATTCTTTGTATCTTATTGTTTCTTCTCAGTTCACTTTGTGCTTTGGGGGACTTTGAGGGCTCTGGTAGGGATTTAATATGTCATTCTTTGTTATGTTGATTTGAATCAGGTGGTTGTAGTTCCAAATAAGATGAGAAGTAATTTCATTGTAACCCAAATGTAGTTCCTATGTTTACTCCTGCAGCTGTTACCCTCTGTTAATTTTTAATTTGAATTTCTTTGTTATAGCAGGGCTTCCTACCTAAATGTCTCTATAAAACAGAGTTAACAGAAATGAGGAAAACAGCTCAGTCTAGGAGAGTATACAAAAATTCCAGAAAGATTAGAAAAGAGTATAAATAGCAGAAATGAGATACTGAGCTAGATTCTCACAGAGTCTTAGAAACTCCCCAGTGTTAAGATTGGTATTTTTTTCAGGTCAATTACTACAGAATTTTACAAAATCCTTATATTTTTACAACCTTTTCCCAAAATGTCTTCATATCCGTCTGGCTTCATGAGCTTGGGACGGTGTGTGATCATGGACAAGTCACTTATCTCTGAACCTCAGTTTCCTCATCTGTAAAAGAAGTCTAATAAAATATATAGCTACCTTATGTGGCTGTTGCGGGGGTTGGGTACAGTTCAATCGCAGTAACGCATATAAAACACTTTATAAACCTTAAAGTCAATATGACTGTCAACTATTATTGATCCACATGCCAACCCTGTGCGTTAGAGTAAATTTACACACATTTTATAGAAGAGGAAACTCAAAGCAGTTTTCCCCAAGGTCACCTAAGTGGTGATTGGCAAAGCCAAGTTTAGAATGCACATCCTCTTCACTTTTATTCCGGTCCCATTACCAAGATAACATTGCATTTGTGACTACAGAGGATGAAGTGAGAGAGAACCACAACAGACCTCCTCACCTCTAAAGATGATTACCAGATCACTTTTAACCCATAAATATGCTAAAAGTACCCGGATAGCCTGAATATGTGCCCTGTGCAAACATAGTTCTGAGAGTAACTTATGGCCTGAGAAAATGGTTTCATAGACTACGAAAGCATGAAGGGGTCTACTGTTGATGCTTCTGTAGGTTATGAAATATTTGAACCTCTAAGATCCACATAGGGTAACTTAGAAAGGAATGTCCGCCCTGCTTTGGCATGCACCCTATTTATCCAGATACTGGTCATACATTCCTTTCAAGTGTGCCTGGTATAAAACTTGAGGGTAGCATGCTATCTTTAAGATATTTTAAGAATTTTCTAACAGTTCTGTAATCTCAGTGTTATAAGTATTCCTTTCATTGCTACAGTCTCCACCTACCTTTGCCTTTTCATCCCATGCTACTCTTGTCCACGCCCTCTTGCAAATCCCATGCAGGGGTTCCACCAAATGTTCTGGAGTTCTTCCTCTATCATTCTTAACATTATTTAGCCAGTGGATCATGCAAGTGGTTTCATGCTCTTGCTCCATGAAGGGTCAACCTCTTTTCCCAGTTTTATAGCTCTAACGGTATTCTTTTCATGACTTCTGTGCAATTCTTCCCTGGTAACATTTTGCATACTATACTTACTCAACATGCATTTCTTCATTGTCTTTTGGTTGATCTTCAATTTTAATTATTCAGATGTTGTGGTTTCATAATTTACATTCACAATCATTGAAAGAGTATTGAAGTTAAAAAGGTGGACCTTTGATTCAGGGAAAAGTTTAGTCATTAAAAGTGTTGCATAATTTCCCAAAAGTAACACAGCCTGCTTCTCAACTCCTATTCAAATTTGGACTTCTAAAATTATTCACCTGTTATGAGTTCATATTCAGAGCTCATAACTGTTCACATTTTTATCTGAGATATATTTACTGATGAGTGTCTATACAACTGTATGCATGGGATCCTTTGATATTATTCATCTACTTGATTTTTCTGGTGCAGAAAGTGAAGCTGACCTCTTTTAGATGATCATATGTCATATTTAGGAGGCTCCACAATGTTCCAGGATATGATTCAGCCATCATCCACAAATGATAAAAGCTAGAAGACTTTTTTGTAAGGAATGCTTGTTCCATCTGGACTCTATGTTGGAAATACTCTATAACAACAGCAAATCATTTCAGCGAGCATATCTACCCATTTTATGCCTTACTAGATATTAATAATCAAGACTTATCAATGAAGTTAGATGTCTAGTTGCAAATTATGATTTCTAAAATATACACAGGAGATACTTTCTTGGAGGGGAGACTTTAAAGCAGACGCTCTATATTGAAAAATTTTTTTTTAAATTGACAACATGTAGACTAGCATACTATATTCCCTACTTCTTTTAGTCAGCTGTGTAATTGTGTACAACATTGGTTAGAAGGCTACCTGTTCTCTTCCATACCTTTTTAAAGGATGCTCTCCATGCAAGTGTAGAGTACCATTATAAAACACATGACTTGGTAGCATTTTGGGAGGAGACAATCAGGGTTAAATGACTTGATGAGAATCACACAGCTAGCAAGTATTTGGAACCAGATTTGAACTCAGGTCCTCCTGATTCCAGGGCCAGAACTCTATCCACTGTGCTACCTAACTGCCCTTGGCTTGATAATTCTTTCTTCAACATTCATTTTTTATAGATTTTGATTTTGTTCCCCTTTTTTCCTTCTTCCTTCCCCAAGATGGCAAACAATCTGTTATAGGTTCTACATGTGCAATCATGTTAAACATATTTCTACAATAATCATGTTGTGAAAGAAGAAACATAGCAAAAGGAGAACAAACACCAAAAAAAATGAAAATAGTATGATTTGATCTGCATTCAGACTTCATCAGTTCTTTCTCTGGCTGTGGACAATATTTTCCATCATGAATCTTTTGGAATATCTTCAATCATAATTTATTTTCAATCATTAAGTATAGATTTTTTTTTCTCTTCCCATTTAGCTCCATTAATTGTATTGATGAGAGCTGTCTTTCAAATTTTTTTTATTTAAAGTTGATAGTATAAGTTGTTCTCCTGGTTCTACTCACTTTGCAGTAGTTCGTGTAAATTTTCCCAAGTTTCTCTGAAACCATCTCTTCATTTCTTACAGCTCAATAGTATTGCATCTCATTCATATGCCATAATTTTGTCCAGCCATTCCATGGCTGATGTTCCCCCTCCCTAATATCCAGTTTTATTTTGCCCCTACTAAAGAAGGTGCTATACATCTTCTTGTACATATAATAACTTTTCATTTTTCTTTGATCCCTTTGGGGAAACAATGATATTTCTAGGTCAAAGGTTTTTTTCACAGTTTGTTAACTTTGAGGATATAGTTGCAAATTGCTTTCCAGAATGACTAGACCAATTCATAACTCTATCAACATTATATTAATGTGCCTGTTTTCTGGCAGTTCTTTGAAAATTTGTTGTTTTTCTTTTTGTCAACTTTAACATGGGTATTTAATGGGTATTAGGTATAAGTTCAGAGTTGCTTTGAATCTCAGGTTATTAATTATTAGTGATTTGGAGCTTATTTTTTTCAAGATGCTATTGATAGCTTAGATTTCTTCCCTTGAAATCTGCTTGTTCGTATCCTTTGACCATACATCTACTGGAGAATGGTCCTTAGTTTCATAAATTTGAATCAGCTCCTTACATAGCTTGGACACGACATAAGGTAATAAAGTCAGAGAAATTTTCAG
Organism: Potorous gilbertii; assembly: GCA_028658325.1. Taxonomy (NCBI): domain Eukaryota; kingdom Metazoa; phylum Chordata; class Mammalia; order Diprotodontia; family Potoroidae; genus Potorous; species Potorous gilbertii. The sequence continues at coordinate 4,895 of JAQQSK010005977.1, forward strand.
CAAAGATTATTTTTCCCCAGTTCACTACTTTCTTTCTAATTTTATCTGATTGAATTTGGTTCAAGAAGCTTTAATTATGAGTTATCCAAATTATCCATTTTATTTTCTGTTATCATCTCTACTGCTTATTGGATAAAGAACTCCTTTCTCCATAGATCTAAAAGATAATTTCTTTGTTCATCTACTTAGTTTATGATATGACTTTTTATATCTAGGTCATGTATCCATCAGGAGCTTATCTTGGTATATTCTGGAAGTTGCTGGTCTAAACCTAATTTCTGTCACTTTGCTCTCCAGCTTTCCCAGCAATTTTTTTTTACTGAGTCCTTACACTAATTTCTGGGGCATGGGGAACACAGACTGTTTGCTTTTGTATGTTGTATAGCTGATCTGTTCTACTGATCAACCTCTTTATTTAATAACCAATTCACTAAACTCCTTTAATGATTACTGCTTTACGATAAAGTTTGAAATCTTGTTTTGAGTGACTTCCTTCTCACTTTTTTCATTATATCCTTTGAGATTCTTGATTTTTTGTTTCCTTACATGAATTTTATAATAATTTTTCTAGTTCTCTGCAGAAATTCTTTAGTATTTTGGTTGGTATGACCTTGTAATAAATAAATTAATGTAGGGAGTATTTTCATTTTTGGCCTACTCTTGAGCAATTAATATTTTTCTAGTTACTTAAATCTATATTTCCATAAAGTGTTTTGTGGTTGTAGTTATGCAGTTCCTGTGTGTATCTTGGTAGATTGTCTCCTAAATATTTTATATATGATATAGTTATATTAAATGGAATTTCCCTATTCCAGCTAAGTTTTGTCAGTATTATTAAAAATTCTGATAACTTATATGAATGTATTTTATATTCTGCAACTTTGATGAAGTTATTGTTTCAGTTAATTTTAGTTGACTTTAAAATTCTCTAAATATACCAGTGTAGCATTAATAAAAAGCAACAATTTTGTTTTTTTCTTTGCCTCATTCTCTTTTTTTCTTTCTTATTGCTACAGACAGTATTTCTAGCCTCATATGTCAAATAGTAAGTGATAATTTGGACTCCTTGCTTTAACTCTGATCTTACTGGAAAGTACTCTCTCTCTCTCTCTAAATCTCCATTATACATAATGCTAGCTCTTGATTTTAGATATATAGTATTTCCCATGTTAAGTAAGAGTATGTTTATTTGTGTATTTGCTACTTAAAAAAAAAGCAAAATGGATGTTGTTTGTGTTAAAAGCTTTTTCTGCATCCTTCGATATAATCATACACTTTTTATTTTTCTTATCAATGTGGTCGTGTGTTTATATCTTTCCCAATATTGAACCAACTCTGCATTCCTGGAATAAATCCAACAGGATTAGAGTGTGTTATTTTTTTATATGCTGCTATAGCCTCTTTGCTAACATTTTATTTAAAATTTTTGTGTCATTATTCTTTAGGGATATTGGTCTATTATTTTCTTTCTTTGCTTTAACTCTCCTTGATTTAGTTATCAAGACTGTATTTGTATCATAGAAAAAACATGGTAAGATTCTTTCTTTTGCCATTTTGTCATGTGGCATATATAACATTAGATATAATTGTCCTCTGTATGTTTAACAGAATTTATTTCTAAATGTAAATCTCAAGGTTTTCTTCTCACTTTTCATTCCAACCCATGCTTCTGTAGTTCTCTTATGACATTCAATTTTTTTCCTGAGATTGGATTGTTTAAATTATTTATTTCTCCTTTTGTTAAGTTTGGTTATAAATATTCTTCTATTTTATTTAAATTTTATAGGCACATAGTCTGACAAAATAGTTTTGAATAATATCCTTTATTTTTTCATTTGTTATAAATTCTCCTTTTTCATTTTTGATGCTTGTAATCTGGTTTTCCTTTCTTCTCTTCAATCAAATTTGCTAATACTTTTTCTATTTTGAACCTAATTTTATTTACTAATAAACAGCACCTAATTTTATTTACTAATTCAATAAGTTTTTGCTTTCAATTTTGTTAATTTCACCTTTGATTTCCAGTATTTCCATTTTTGAATTTAATAGGCTTAAAAATGGCTGAGTTTCTATTTTTTTTTTAGTTTTATACTTTAGTTTGTTAATCTATTCTTTCTTCTTATAACAGTGTTTAGAGACATAAGTTTTCCTATAAGAAATGCTTTGACTGCATTTCAAAAATCTTCATATATTGTCTCATTTTTGCCATCTTTCATTAAATTATCTGTTGTCTCTACAATTTGTTTTATGACCCACTAAGATTTTTGGTGTTAAATGATTTAGTTTTGTTAATTTTTAATTCTTTTTTTAACAGTTCTTTATTGAATATATTGCATTGTGGGCATGAAAGGATGTGTTTGATGTGACTGCTCTTCTGCATTTGTGAGATTTTTAGCCCATTTTTGTAAAGGTATCATATAATACTTCAATTATATATATATGTACATATATATGTATGTGTGCACATATATGAGTATATATACATATACTCATTTCTATTCCTATCGTACAATCACCAGGAATATATCACATCTACCTTTTCTAAAATTCCATTCAAGTTCTTTCCTTCTTATTTAGTTTTTAGATAGAACTGTCTGGTTTTTAAAGAGCACACTGAAGTTGCAATTATAGTTTTATTGTCTATTGCTTCTTGTAACTCATTCAGCTTTTTCTTCAGGCAGATGCTACATAATTTGGATCCTATGTGTTGAGTGTTGATATTAATTAATTGTTTATAGACCTATTCTGCTCCCAAAGTCTGGCTCTGGGTTATATTGACAGAAGCATGGACCATTTTTTCTAGGGAGCTGGGTCTCAGATTGCCCCTTTTGAACTCATAACCACCGAGCTTGTGTCCTATGGTTCTCCCAGGAGCTGAGTTGGAGGTCACCTCTCTAGGGTTAGGACCACTGTCCTACAGCCCCTGCATCCAGACCCCTGTGCCTGGGGCTGAATTAAAGATCTCAATCACCACACTTGGGCTGGAGCAACAGCGATGACTGCCTGTTGTGAGGTCTGCTTTGATACCTGCCTATCCCTGTCCCACAGTTTTGCTAATCATTTAGGGTGAATTTGTGATGCTTGGTGGAAAGATGAGCCATTGTTTCTCTTTAGCTTCTAATCGTTACTTAGGGGCTAGTCTCAGATTTTCATTGGAGAAGCTGTCCAAAGAGTTGGACTGAATTGCCCCTTTTGCCCTGCCATTTATGCTGGTCTCTGAACCTTTTTTGTTTTAAATCGATGACCACTTTGAGATCTGTGCCAAGCAATGGAATCTTTGGGTCAGTGTGACTCCTTCATTTACATAATTCCAAATGCCTTCCAGAATGGTTGTTCTAAGTAATTAGCTCCATTAACAGTACATTAGTGTGCCTACCTTTTCTCAACCCCTTGAACATGAACTCTTTCTGTCTTTTGCTTTCTTTGCCAAATCTTTGGGTGTGAAATGTGAGAGCTTTTAATAATCATTTTTTTCTGTGTGTAGAAAATAAATACCTTTCCCGTATCTGACACATATTGCACATTGAATTCCTTTCTAGCTCCCTGTTTGGAGAGATTTCAGACATGAACCAAACTTAAATTTTAAGTAATTTTCCCCTGGGGCACAGTGAGTCAAAGTATATGAATAAAGGGATCTGAGGAGTCTGATTCCAATTCTAGGTGGTCAGTCCCCCTCACACTGAACCCAGTCCCCACTGCACATACATGTCCAGAGCACATGATCCTCTGGGTAGAAGGGGAGAAGTGCAACAGTCCAGCCTTTTCATCCCAGTCGTCATTATAGTTGTTAGAATAAAAATGAACACATGTATTAGAAGTGAAAAAGAAAGACAATCATAGAATTGTGTTTTTTGACAATTGAAAGTGTCTTTAGAGATTATCCAGTTCAAGCTTTTAATTTTACAGGTAGGGAAACTGAGACCAAGTTGTCCAAGGTCACACGAGTCAGCAGTAAGTAGCAGAACCAAAAATTGAGTGTAGGTGTTTTGATTCCAAATTCAGTGTTCTTTTTCCCTACAATACACTTCTCCAAAATATATCTTAATATATTGCAACTTTGTATAATTACTTTGAGCATATCCCCAAAATTTAAAATAACCTTTTCAAAAAGATTTTGTTTTTCGAGTACAGTCAATGTTTGATCACGATGAAGTTTAATACAATACAGCAGGAAAGGAATATTTAGTCAATTCAGGAACTACGGTTCTATTTATTAGAATGTGGAACCTATAGCACTCAACATCTCTGAATTCTAAAATATTCTAAGAGTCTGAAGATTTTGGAACTCATCTGAATGAATGTTACTGGTCTTTCTTTAACCATCAAAGCTAAAGAAATAATCTCCTCAGAAATCTTCAGTTTCCTTCTTATCAAAGACCTTTAATCAAAAGTTTAATCAAAGTCTTGGAAGGAATCCAGACTCCCTGAGAATAAATTAGGTTGTTGATCCAACTAAGTGCTGGGACATACTAATGTCTAATTCAATTAAGAGAAGTATCTCTTGAACCTACCTTTGACTCTAGTGAAAGAGGAGCCCTGAAAGGGAATGGTTAAAGGGGGAATGTTTCTTTTTGGACCAAAATAAATGTCCTCTGGTTTTATTATGGAAGTGATAGATTTAGGAAGATGACTGTAGAATTTGACCTTATTTTTCCATGTAAAGAAATCATCTCCAGTGGCACACTTTCAGCATTCACATTTCCACACTGCTTTCTAAGCAAATCAAAAAACCCTGAAATTGAATGTTTTATCTTTAATTTATTTTCTGTAGAATTTTGTCTTTGTTTCCTGATCAAAATATAGTTATGATTTAATTCAGAGAGAATTCCAAGTAGAGGAAGAAATTCTAACCTTTGGTTCTCTCTGTCTTTGTCTATATTTGTCTCTCTCTCTGTCCTATACCCCACCTCTCTCTCTCTCTCTCTCTCTCTCTCTCTCTCTCTCTCTGTCTCTCTCTCTGTCTCTGTCTCTGTCTCATCAGTGCTTGGAGATAATTAATACATTTTTTTCTGACAGACATTGTCCTTATTTCAACTTAACACTTATTCCCCAACACATATTATTCAATCCAATAATACTGGCCTCTTTTGTGTTCTATGAACAAGA
>JAQQSK010005978.1:0-14655 GCA_028658325.1 Potorous gilbertii
ACACAGCATGACTATAGTGAAAATGTATTTAATAGAAATGTATGTGTAGAACCTATATAAAACTGCATGCCGTCTCAGGGAGAGAGGGGGAAGAGAAGGGGGAGGGGGGGGATCTAAGTTATATGGTAGTGATTGTAGAACACTGAAAATAAATAAAATTAATTTTAAAAAAAAGCACCTCCTGTTGCTCTCTAAGCCCTAGGGTGGCCTGCCAAATGCCCCTCTGGGGGAGGGAGCACCATCTAGTCTGATTGGGTCCCAAGCACCCTGGGCCTTAAGGGGGCCCCAAAATGGTCAGGCCAGCCTCGGGCCTCCCAGTAGTGGCTGCAGAGGGACTTTTGGTCATGTGTATGTCAACCTACATGGGGATCCTCTGAGAGCTCTTTCAACTCAGAGCCCATGTTTCTCTAATCCAGTGTCACCAAATTCTTCTCGAAAACTGGCAAAGCAGTAAATTACTGAATGCTGCAGTGTTCTTCCTTTGGACAGTGGAGCACAGAAGCTCCCTTTTTAATGAGGTTTGACTACAACACGTGATTTCCCTTCAAGTTCATTAAAAATGGATTCAGCTTCTATTTAGAAGATTTCACCAACATATACCTTGGCTTGCAATGAGATGACTGGTCTGACTGCCTTCTAGCAATACTTAATTTCAAAATGCTTGATGCTTCTATATTTGGGGTGGGGGAGAGTTCCTTTAAGATGAAAGAAGAACTTCATTAGTGCCCCCCTGAGCAAATTGAGGAAGGAAACTGGTATCTGAATTTATAAAATGCACAGGACATTTCTTGAGTGCTACAACACAAAGCTGAAGGGTTTTAGGCACTGCCCTGCTTCTCAAGGACATTCCTCTGTTATCAATTCTTGTAGGAAGAACTAAAGTGCTATGGGCCTAGAATATCTTGGTTCTGTCTAGTTCCCAAAGATTGTTCCCATAGATAGGATCTGGGGGGCGGGGGGAGAACCTGAGAGAATGAGGCCCAGAGAGGACAAGTGACAAGGTTTGAAGTCAGCCCTCTGCCCATGATTCCACCAAAAAGGAAGAAATGGCATTAGCCTTTCACTCCTAGCTGGTCACAGAGGACCCTTCCAACGCAGAAAGTGTGTGACTGGCAACCGACCACAAAATTCCATCTGGCCCACGTGTGAAGCATGGTAGGCTCTCCCTTCTGGACCTCAAGTCCACATGGGGTTTCTAGGGAACTGCCAAGCTCTACACATGCAAAGGTCTGTATTTTCTCTAGCTGAACAAAACTGACATGTTCACGTAATCTGGGAAACTAAATTGAGCCAGGTTTGTTTCCAGTCAAGGTCTAACATTTGCTCCTGAAAAATGTCATGCTGGAATTGCAGCTTCTAAGCCCTGTGCACAAAGACCAGGAAATGGAAGCCTAACAACTCAGTCAGAGTCAGAAAGGGCTGCCCCATCTGGTAGCACTGAGTCATTGCTAAGGAGCTTCTGATGCAGTAGGTGGCTGGCAGAGTGGGGTGAGGAACCAAGACAGCCCTCTCTATTTCTGTTCTAGGTAGTTAGCCTACATTTGGTGCTTGCTAAGGGGGCAGAGGGAAGGCAGCTTGGCATTGACCAAAGGCTTCACAAGATCCAGTGAGAGAGCCATCTACATCTCCGGGTAGGAAGAGAGAACACTTTTGAAAAGTAGAATGAAAGAGGCTTAGCATCACCAGCTCTCAAAGCATGTTATAAAGCAAAAGTCATCCAAACTGTTTGGCACCAACTAAAAAATGGAAGACGTGATAGACAAGATCAAGAGAAAAGGCCAGAAAAGCAAGATCAGGGTAACAGCTAATGAATATGGCAGCCCAGGGTTCAAGAAACTATGGAGCGATAGAGAAATTTCTTATTCAGCAAGAGCTACTGGACAAAGTAGAAAACTGTTTAGGGGACAGATGGCTTAAAGCAAGAGTGGCCCCCATCACTCACTATAGCAAGGTCCATTTCTAGATTCACTCTGTCCCTCATTTCACTGAACTCTTCCCCCATCTTTTTCCTGTGCTGCAATCCCATATTAGCAGCCACCTATTGGACACTCTCCACTTGGATGAACCATAGGCATCTCGCACTCATCACATCCAAAGCAGAACCCACATTTCCCCGTAAAATCACCCTTCTTGGAGCTTTGCTCTTCCTGTACCCAATCCTCTAACCGCCCAGATTCACAACCTCAGTCTCCTACTTGGCACTTTTTGTCCCACTCCCCTCCCATATCACACCAGTCACTAAGGTCTGTTGGTCATTTCTCCACAATAGTGTCTCTCAGCTGTCCGCTTCACTCACAGTCACAATTCTAGCTCAGGTTGACATTATCACTTGCCTAGACCAGGTGCCTACTCCCTGTTTCTATATCGCCTATGAGCTAAGAATGTTTTTTATACTTTGAAATACAATAAAACTTTATTCAAAAATGTAAAAATCATTCTTAGCTCAGGCTGTCAGCAGGACAAATGTATCCCATAGTTCTCCTGGCCTAGACCATCATAATTAACCTCCTGAATGGTTTTGCTTCTTTCTCTGCTAAGGAAAAATCAACTGTGTACTGGAAAAGATAGAACACACTGGCTAATAGGAGGGGCCTAAGATAATAAGCTATCGGTGAATGTGTTCAAGTCAGTAGACCCAGATGAGCTCCATCCCTGGGGACTGAAGATACTGGAGCCTTTGGCGGCTGAGTCACTCTCTGTGATCACAAAATGATCACAGAGAGAGATTAGAGGAAACAGGAGGGCTGCCTTAGGATTGAAGGAGGGGAAATGATGTCTTCATTTTGTTTTAATGGAAGAATGTATATTCTGGAAGCTCTAGACAGTGAGTTCAACTTTAAATTCGGGCAAAGTTCTAGAATGTGTCATTAGAGGCCTAGTGAGTGAACATCCAGAAAAGGAGGTGATGGTCCCGAAGAGCCAGCATGGCCTCCTCCAGAAAAGGACGCGTCAGAGTAACCCTGGGGGTTTTTTATTGTTTTTTGATAGCGTGATTAAGAGTGATAAGGTAATGCTACACATACAATTTACCTAGATTTCAAAATATTTAATAAACCTTCTCATGCTGTTCCTCTAGATAAGATAGAGAGACATGTGGACTAAATAATAAGATAATGAAGTGGTTTTAGAAGTGGCCAAATGGGCAGACCCAACAAGTAAGCATTAACGGTGTCATGAACTTGGAAAGAAGTCTCCAGTGGAGTGCCCAGGATCTGCCCAGGGCCAGCAACATTTTTCTAACTTTTTTTTTTAATCAATGGTTTAAAGGCATCAATGATATTCTTAAAAATTTGCAGAAGACAGAAAATTAGAAGGGATGCCTTTTTAACACAGTGGATGACTGGGTTGGGATGCCAAAGTGTTGACAGGCTAGAACACTGGGTCAAATGCAAAGGGAGGAAATACAGTTGGGATAAAGGTACTCCATTATAACTGGGTTCAAAACATCAGTTTCACAAGTATGAGTGGTTTGGTAAGAGCCGACATAAAAAGGTCCGGAGGTTTCAGTGGCCTGCAAGTTCAATGTAACGTGGCAATCCAAGAAGATAAGGCTGCAGCATATCCAGAATTAGTGAGGCTCTAGTCTGTCCTCTGTCTTATAGCAAGACCACATCTGGAGAACTATATTCTGTTACAAGCGCCACATTTTTCGGAAGGCCAATAGTGAATAGCCAGCAGAAGGTATCCAGGGTGGCATAAGAGGATCTTAAGAAGGAACTGAGGATGTTCATTCAGCCTCTGGCCGACTTCAAGTATTGGAAGGAAGGGCTGTCACATGGTAGGGGGACTGGGCAGGCCCAGGAGCAATGGGGGACAAAGGCCATGTGGTGGGCTGGTGGTCAGTAAAGCTTCCTAACAAGCTGAAGGGACAGCCCCAAGCCAAGATTCTTGTTCACTATGGGTTGTTTCTGCTTTGTGCTCTCTTCTACTTTTGAGATTTGGGGAAGGAAGGTAGACTGCACTTAGCTGGTCTCTTCACTAAGGCAGAGGTAGTTATGTAACCCTGAGCAAGTCACTTGACCCCAACAGCCTTGAAAAAAAAATAAGGCAGGGGGTGGCACAGTGAGTATCTGAGAAAGCAGATTTACCATGGGGAACTGGGTAGTCAAATAGGAGGGGCTAGATGAACTATGTAATTGCAAAGAAAGGAATAACAATAAACATTTTAAAATAATAATAGCTAGTGTGTACAATGCTTTAAGGCTTGCAAAGGAAGTGTTTTACATGTGATGATCTCATTTGTGGGAGCTACAAGAGGGAAAGAAGTTATCAAATAACAGGGAGAATTTGTAAGCCAGATGACACTCTGACACTGACAAGCAGGCATGACTGTCAACAAATTCAACCTGATCTCTGGGACTTTCTTTTTTCCCCCTAGCTGAGTGTGTGCCTACCCCGCAAAATGTTCAAATCTAGTCGGGAGGAAAATCTACTCAAGGAACTCCACCAGGAAATATGCTCAGAGTCTCCGGAGGTTGGGAGCCCCACGGGCTGGGAAAGCTTTATGGAGGAAGGATTTGAACTGAAGGAGACCTGTAGAGGAGGGGGAAGGGCATTCGAGGAAGTGAGGTAGAAGGGATGAGAGGACACTGATTTAACTGGGACAGAAGGTTTTGTCAGGCTTTATTTTATAAGACAATGGGAAACCAAAGGAGGACTGAGTGAACAAGGGGACAGCATGATGAAAATGTTTGGGGAAGATTAATCTCGCAATGGCAAGAAGGATGGATGAGAGAGAGGGGAGACACTTAGGAGCTGTTATATGAATTCAGTTGTGAGTAAAAGGGGCCTGAATTAGGGGGTGGGGGTGTGAATGTGAAAGGCACCTCCAGTGAATCCTGAAATTTCACCAATAATCAGCTAACAAATATTTTAACCTTCATTAATTGGAATGTAGTGTCCAGGAAAAGGAAAATGATAATCCCCCTGAATTCTGCTGGCCAGATCACACCTGGTATCCAGTTCTGAGGACCATAAAGTTACTAAGCTGTGCATTCTCTTTGATTCAGCCACACCACTGGGAGGTCTAGACCCCTAAGGGATCAAAGAAAGAGGAAAAGGCCCCAGATGAACAAAAGCACTTAGAGCACTTCTTTTTTTTGTCAAGGCAAAGAACCAAAACCTAAGGGGGCATGCGGAACAAATGAATGTGATGGAATTTCATTACAACATAAGATGATGAAAGGGCTGGTGTCTGAGAAGCCTGGGCGAGTTTGAGGAATTGACATGAGTGAGGTGAGCAGAACAATTTCACTAACACCACCACCAGAAACATACGAACTCTGATCAATGCAGTGACCAAGTGTCACTGCAAACCAGCTGACTGAGAGCCTGTAGGCTTGCAGACACAGCTGAGGCAGGAATCTGGTTTGCCTGAAAATGTCTATGATATTTTAATATCATATTAATGATATTAAAATGTGAGGGCCATGTTTTTCTTGGGGGGGGTGTCTAAGGCTAGGATTGCGAAAACAAGGAAGAGGAAAGAGGAAAGAAAGGGGAGGGGAGAGGAAGGGAGAGAAGGGGAGAGGAAGGGAGAGACGGGGAGGGAAGAGAAGGGAAAAGAAGGGTCATTGAAGCATTTTTTTTTAAATGCACAAAAGAGGAAAAAAAAGCCAGAAAGAACTCCAGACAAGCAGGTCAACCTCCAAAGGCCCATAAGCAGTCCTAGTAGAGCCCAGAGAGCCCCAGGGCCACGCAGAATTTTGCCCTTCTCTGTCCTCCTGAGTGTATAGAAGTGCTTGTTTTAGTTGGTGTTTGTTAATGTTAAAATGAAAACAGCCCGGTTTATGGTTTTTGCCCCAGAGATTTCTGATTATTTTTGCCCTCCCTGAAATGCCAGTACCCACGCGCACAGTGTGACAAGGTACCACCCCAGGGGCCCTTCCTGTCCTGGGCAAGCCAAATATCAAATCTTCAGGATCATCTAAGTAAGCAATCATCAAACTAAGTTGCCCTGGCAACAGATGGAGTCCGTAAAAATGCTAGTCAGGCAGGAGAGGCTGCGGATTATTTTAGAATACCTCTCTGGTATAACAGGGAAAGACACTCAGAGAAATGTTGGAGAAAAACAAGCCTATTTCCATACCAAGAAATTTCCAGACAAATATTTTTGATACTTGCATAATTCTACATTTAATTTTTCAGGAGGAAAATATAGCTAGCCCCCAAACTCTCACAGAGCTCTCACTGACTGCTCCCCCCATCACATGCTGAGATCCTCCAAGAGCAGTACAGGGAACATTCATCTGATCCAATGACCTCCTGTTATGAATAAGGAAACTGAGGCCTGGGAACTTTACTGGCAAATGGCCTTTCCGGTGTTAGTGTTCGAACATGAAACTCTAATAGCTTCCTGAATTTCCCAGCTGCCGGAGCTCCAGAGCCAGGCCACGAGTGATTTTTTTCCTCAGCTCCAAATGTTTAAGTGAAAATGAATACTTGAATCCAAGCCACCTCTCGAAATAGAGAGAAAAATCCTCGGGACGTAAATGTGATGTTCCTTCTAACCCAGGACACTAATTTCAAATGAACAAGTTTCAGAAGAACAAATATCACAAATCCTCATCTCATCTGGGGCAGATTATTTTACCCAATGGAGGCAGAGTCTCTGCATTTTGAATTTCTTCTAATTACCCCGGCCAAGAAGTTATTCCTTTTCTCTGAATGCCCAGACCACTGAGCTGCCTTGCCTCATACTACACTTATTTGTGGCCCTGTCTTTTCTCTCCCCTAGTCTAAGCTGCTTCAGGGCACACAGTGGGTGCTTAAGAAATATTTGCTGAATATATAAAGACTTTCAAGTAAAGTACACTATTTTCATTCTCTTTTTATAAGCCGAAGTCATTTTAAGGGGAATAAAAATATTAAAAACAACCACTAAAAATGTCTCCTCCCCCTTTACTTGGCAATGAAACATGAATGGGGCCATTGAATAATTCAGGGAGACATTTTAGGGTGTGTTGTGTTGAACGAGGCAGACTTGTCCTTCAGTCTGGTGCCATGGCTAACCAACTGCCATAGGTGTGGTGACTACCAACCATGACAAACACCACCTACACCTTCTTCCTTAATTCAAGAATGTGTGCTGACTTACATCAAAGCAAGGGGTAGCTGGAAGTTAGGTCTGACAGACTAGCTCTGGTGTAGGCTAATGGTCCCGAACAGCAAAGCCTTCTGTTAGAGCAGAGGTAAAAACAAAAGGGAGGGGGGATGGTGGATGTAAATTCAAGGCTAGTCACAGCACCAGAAAAGCAAGCAGGGGAATGGGATTCTATTCCAAGTCCCTTCCTTGACTGCCTAAGCAAACGAAGAGTGAATGAATGAAGATCTTTCCATCTTAGTTGCTGCCCAAGTGAACAGAAGTGGAAAAGGGGGAGAAAAACAAACCACAACCCTCCGAATGCTTTGGGGTGAAGAAACTATTACTAAGATGAAGCAGCACAACTTTGTGTAAGTTCTGTCTGGGAGTCACACTTAAGGAGAATTACACCTGAGCCTTGACTACCATCCTTGCTGCACTGAGGCAGTATGAACCAATGAACAGGTTCCTCCCGTAAGACAGATCTGGACTGTATTACATCGGACATCATCGGTAGGTAGAGTTGTAACACAGCTCCAATGCACTGTCTCTAGAGGTCACAGAGCCTGGGAAAACAATTCCAGTCCTTTCTGACCTACAGATCACCTCCTACTTTGGGACACTCTCCTTTCTTGGTTTCCATGTCACCACACAGTCTGGACATTCTTCTTACTTCTCTACCCCTAATTCCTTCTTTGTATCCTTTGTATCCTGTATCTCTTCTTCCTCTCTATACTCCCCAACTTTTAACTCTGGAGGTACTAAAGACTCAGTCCTTGATCACTGGGTCTTCTCTTTATATACTTCCTTCCTCAGAAACTTCATCTTTTCCCTTGGGTCCAACTATCATCTCAATGCATATGGAACCTCTAGATCAATCACTCTATCCCTTACTTCTGACAAATTACAGTTCTAGAATATTTGTACAGTCCACAGGACAGCTGAGTTGTATGTCTCCTTACCTCACTCATGTTCCTCCTTTTTTCCTCTTTGGAGAATTTTACACATGAAAGAAATACTTCTCAAAAGTACTGAAAAGAAGAGACAGAGTGCAAATCAACAGAATTCATAAGACACTGACGGAAATGAATCCCAAATTCAAGTCATTCAGAAATGTTAGCAAACTCCAAAATTTCCAGAAATGTTAGCAAACTCCAAAATTTCGGCAAAAGAGAGAGGATATAACAAATGGTCAGAAAGATACAAATCATAGTCCCTCAAACATCATTTCAAAATGTACAAGATTTATCAACAAGATAAGAAAAGACAGAAAAAACTAGAATGCAATATAATAAAAAAGTAAATAATAAAAAGTCAACCTTCATACATCCCCAAAGTAGCTACTGAGCTAAGTGGAGAAAACTTTTTTCTAAGAAAAGTTTCATGTTTTTGTTTTTAACTCAAAGACCTTCCAGGCATTTCTACTGAAGGAAATAAGCCCATCAAGGACCATTGATATTCAAACCTACCAGAAGGAAGAGCCACTATAGGGTACAGCAACTGTAAAGGACAGAGTGAATAAATAATGAATCAAAGTATTTACCTCCTTGACAAAATAAGATAGCAAAGAAACATTCAGGAAAGAATGACTAATATGTGATTGGCAAAATCCAGAGAAGGGAATCTTGAAGAGGGTAGAGCAGGCAATCCCAAATAATATCTGGGATTGGAGGAAGGATGGGAAATGTGGGAAAATTTTCGTAAGTAAAAGTACAATTTAGGGACAGTTTTTAGTGATGTGGGGATGTATGTGTGCTACAAACTCTTGGATTAAGTCCTTAGAATGACTTAAACTGGATTGTAACTTGTGCTGAGAAAACTACATAATAAGATACATGGCTGATAAAAAGCTAGGCTTAATTATGAATTTAACTGGATTAAATTTTCCCCATAAAAAAGGAAAATAGTTTCAGTACATATTTTTAAAAAACCAAGCCCCAATAATATATAGCCAATAAGAAACATATCCAAATGTAAGTGAACAAACAGATTTAGAGCAAGAGGCTGGAATATAATATAGCATACTTTAGCCAAAGCCAAAGCTAACATCACAGTAGAAAACATTGAGAGAAACAGGGAAACTATATGTCAGTGTATAGACTCCATAACAATAATAACATCTCATTTAAATATCACTAAAGGTGAACCCAGGCTGGGGCAGTCAGATGGCACAGTGACTAGATTGCTGGGCTTGGAGTCAGGAAGACTCATCTTCCTGAGTTCAAATCCAGCCTCAGACACTTGCTGGGTGACCCTAGGCAAGTCAATCTGCCTCAGTTTCTCATCCATAAAATGAGCTAGAGAAGGAAATGGCAAACCACTCCATTATCTTGGCCAAGGAAACCCCAAATGAGGTCATGCAGGGTCTGAAATGACTGAACACCAACCAAACCCAAGATGGGTCGTCTACCTCGCCAAAGTACTGAATTACGTCTTGACTTCCTACAGCTTGACCCTGAGGACAAGGGGGTCCTGGATAAGCTGATTAAGGCATTAGGACCAATTAACGACTGTCGAGATCCCTAGTCAGCAAGGTGACACATCCAGAGTCCCAAATCAGTGACTTGAGAATGCAAAACTAAGAAACTTAGGACCAAATTGGCCTAAATATTAAAGTTTCTTTTTTCTGTCCATAAAAGTTTCCTTAAGAGCTCTCTCCCCCACCTCGAATAACATGTCCTCACAACAACGCTGTCGCTCTCCTAGTTTAGCCCCTTGTCACCTTTTGCCTGGACTACGGCAATGCTCTCTTATCTGCCTCCCCCTCTCTCTCTACTTCATCTTCCACACAGCTGTCAAAGCCCCGATCTGACCATGTCACTCTCCAGTTCAGCAAGTTCTGGTGGCTTTTTTCTGACTCAAGGGTCGAATTCAAACTCCTCTGTGCAACAATTGAGGCTCTTCACAATCCAGCTTATCACAGATCACTCCCCTTCATACACTCTATCTATACCTACAAAGATCCATCTCCCATCTCTGTGCCTTTGCATTGACTGACTGTTCCCCCCACTCCCACACCTCCTCCTTTCTACTAGAATCCTTAACTTCCTTCAAGGCTCAATTTAAGCACCATGTCTGTCCTCTGACAGGCTGTTCCGGATCACTGCACAGTAGGGCCTCTCCTTCTTCCCTCCCCACCAGTTCCGCACCCCAAATGGGAATATTTTGTACATATATTTTATAAATACACACACACACACACACACACACACACACACTATTTCCCCTAATATAAGAGAGCTTAACCTGGGGTCTATGAATGGACTTTGGAG
This sequence comes from Potorous gilbertii, assembly GCA_028658325.1. Taxonomy (NCBI): domain Eukaryota; kingdom Metazoa; phylum Chordata; class Mammalia; order Diprotodontia; family Potoroidae; genus Potorous; species Potorous gilbertii. The sequence goes on from JAQQSK010005978.1 coordinate 10,354, forward strand.
GAGAAGGTGTCTGTGAACTGGTTTGGGGAAAAAGTTACATCTTTATTTCAATAGGATTCTTTTTCTTTGTAATCTTAGAAAATTTCCTGGCCTCTGTGGCTGCCTTCAAGGCCCTGTTAAAATGGCACCTTTTACAGGAAGCCTTTTCTAGTCTCTCTTCCTTCCCTCTGTCGCCTATCTCCAGGACAGCCATTGTTGTTTGCAGGTTTTCCCCTCAGTTGTTAGACTGTGAACTCCTTGAGAGCATGAATATGTTATGCCTTCCTCTTCATTCCCAGTGTTTAGCACAGTGCTGGAACACAGTAGGTGCTTCAGAAATGTTTACTGACACACTCTTTTCTTTCTTGCTTCATTTCTAAACCTGATTCTGAGCAGAGGCCTACCCATTGGTTTCTTTATCAGACAGACTACCCAAACAGGGATCCATGACCCAGAAAAGGGTCCAAGTCCACGTTGTCACAAAACGTGAGCTCGTTGAGGAAAGGGCTCATTTCATTTTTGCCTCTATATCTTCAGTACCACAGATTCACTGTCTGATTGCTATAGGAAGCAAAAGCATCTGTATTTTCTAAAAAGGGAAACTGAGGACTGGAGAGCTTAAGTGACAGGCCTGGGTCACTCAGTAACAGCAGGGTCTGAGGCAGGAGCCTGCTTTCCCGGCCCACACCCCATCCTTGGTAAAATGTAATCAGCACTATATATGCATACAACAAACAACCCAGCAAATAAATATGTAAAGGGAAATTTTCCTAAGGGGTAAGAAAGCAGAGCAGTAAGAAATCAACAGGAGGAGACTAATACTCCACTCTCAGAAAATTTACAAGTCAAATAAAAAGATAAACTAGTCGGAGATCCAAAGGGGACCGAGATGCAGACAAAACCAGATTCAGTGAATTCAAGGAGAAACATGGCATCCTGCCGTGTTTCGGAACATATTGATTTTTCAAACACTCTGGGGATTGTCACAAACGTTGGTCATGCTTTAGGGCATAAAGAACAGACCCATAAATGCAGAGAAGCAGAAATGGCAAACAAACATTTGCTTTCCAGATCACAATGTGATGAAAATAATCAGGGAAAGCTGATTAAGATACTGAATAAAGAGACCAAAAATGATTTGCCAAATAATGTAGAGGGTCAAGGACAAAATTACAGAAACAAACATTTAAAAAAAGACATTATATATACATTATAAATCATCTTATATAGTATGATACAATGATATAATATGCTATATAACATGTATGTGTATACGTATGCATGTGTATATATAAAACAAATAATGTTATAACATATCAAAATGTACAACACACAGCAGAAATGACAATTAAGAAGGCATTTCTATATTAATGTTAATATTAACCAAATTAAGCAAAGATTAACGAGTGGAAAGGAAAATTTAAAAACAGATGAACCCAAAACAAAGATGAGAAATAAGAATAAAAATTGAAAAGGTAAAATAAACAAAACTGAAAACAACAAAATACAAATTAACAATGAGCAGGACCAATGAATAAGTTACTAACCCTTCAGCCCACTAACTGAATCACCAAAGAGCAAAGCAGATTAGCAAAATGAAAAATTCGAAGGGAGATATCATAAGGGAAAGGAAAGAACGAAAATGATCCAAAGCTATTATGCACACTTAGTTACCAACAAAACGGAAAATGTCCATGAAATGGATGAATATCTACAATAATATAAAATATTCAACTCAGTTCAAGAGGAAATAGGGAACCTCAGAAAGAGAAACTCACCAGGCTACAAATGAACTGCCACTGGAAAAAGAAAAGCAACCCCGGGATTAGATGTTTCACAAGTAAATTCTATCAAAAATTTAAAGAACAAAGAATCCCTATGCTATAGAAACTATTTTGGAAAATAGGCAAAGAAAGCATTCTACTCATTTACTCTACAAGACAAATATGGTCCTAAGACCTAGTCTGGGAAGAATAAGGCATAGAAAAAAAAATTCCAAACCTGTATCAGTAAGGAACATAGATGCAAAAGCTATTAAGTGCTGGAAAATAGACTTCAGCCACGTACTCCCTCACAGCCCTTCCCCCCTTCCCGCCAAATTTATTCATTATGGCCAAGCAGAATTTATACCAGGCATGTAAGGGTAGTTTAACAGGAAAACAATGAATATACTAAATCATATCAGTAACAAAAGCAATTAAAAACACATGCTCATATCAATGGTTGCAGAAAAAAACCTCTGATAAAACACAAAATACTGATTTATGTTAAAAAAAACACGATAGCTGAGAAATAGAACCCTCTCTCACACGGTGAAGGAAAAATGTAACTGAAACCACGAGCTCACGTTACTTGTAATTGAGAAACATTAGAAGCTTTTCCAATAAAAACAGGGGTGAAGCCAGGATGCCATAAGTAGCGGCATTATTCTGGGAGAAGCAGCCGGGGCCAGCATTTCTACAATCAGGAGAAGGAAAAGGGAAGGGAAGAGGCAGTGGCAAAGTGGAGGCTAAAATCATTTTTTGGTGCCTAATATAATTATTAACCCGCAAAAATCATCAGTATATCATCACTAGTATAGTCCTCTTTTCAAAAGAAGATTTGAAATGAAATAACCAAATGTATTCAACAATCTGAGAGTTAGTTGACCTGCCAAGACACACACAGACAAGACTTACATAAAAATGACAGGAAAATAAGAACGTTAAAGATGGCTGGCCCCTCTGGCCCAGGGAGTCCCGCGTGAGCTCTAGATCCCAGGGTACCACCAACAGACAAAAATACCTGTTGGTATAGAAAATATTCCCGCACTAGAAAACCATGTGGCCAATATCTGGGGAATAGCTGACTCAATTATGGTATATGAATGTAACGGAATGCTCCTTTGCCGTGAGGAATGAAGAAAATGAACAATCCAAAGAAATGGGAAAAACTTCCATGAATTAATACTTAGATGGGGAATATAGTCTGATAGGGCGCCAAGTAAGCAATTAAACCTCAAGCTAAACTGCCTATGCTAATAAGCATGAATTAAACATTTAATTAACAATCATTTTGTTTGCCATCTTAAGACTTTAGAAGAGTTTTGATGCAGTGGAAAGAGCATTCGATTTGGAATCAGAGAGAGGGACAAGGATTTGAGTCCTAGCTCAGTTATTGCCTACCTTTGTGACCTAGGCATGGGCCTCAGTTTCCTCATCTGTAAGGTTGGACCAGGCAGCTGTGGTACAGTGCAAAGAGGGTTGGATTTAGAGTCAGAGGATTTCTACTGTGCCACTTAATTACCATCTGATTTTGTGCCTAACTTTTGGGAAGGGCCTCAGTTTCCTCATTTGTAAAATGAACGTCAAATTTGTCAAATGATGGCCTCCCTTCTAGCTCTAGCATCCTGGGATGCTCTGAAATGATTTGAATAGCTCAGGTTTCTGTTGATCAAGGCCATTTAAGCCTATGACTTCTTGAAAAGAACATTGGATTTGGAAATTAGAAGACCAGAGTTCAAATGCCTCCACTGACAGTAGCTGTATGATCTTGGACAAGTCATTTAACGTCTCTTTACCTCAGTTTTCCATCTGTAAAATGGGAACTATAATATAATATGCGGTTATCACCTCCTCCCAGGACTGCTGGAAGGTCAAGTGAGATCACATTGCTAAAGATTACTCTACAAAGAAAGAAAGCAGGGTTCTGCAGGCTGAGCCAGGGGAGGACCTCTCTGGGTCTCAGTTTCCTCCCCCATAAAATGAGGTCATTAGATCTTTCAGTCCCTCCCTTGCTAGTGCTAAATCTATGATTATAAACAGTAACTTCACTTTCAATATCTGAATCACTGACAGAGACACGGATAATCGGCGCACTTAATCAAGAACCAAGGCCCTTTGGAGTTGGGTTAATGGGGTCATGGAGCCACTGCCACCCCATGGCTTGACAGGACCGGGATGCGGGCTAGAAGAGTTTTTTTGTTCGGCATCTCCCTGAGGTCTGAAGACATTATCCTAATGCTTCGCACCTGGAGAGCAGATTCTGTTAAGAATCTTACTGCAGGCACCGATTCAAAAATGCCAGCTTTGCAAACCACACAGTGCCTTTAAGAAAAAAATGGGCATGTTTCCCAACCTCACTTTATGAGGTTTGTGCCTAATCCTAGGGCAGGACCACGTATAAAAATTTTAAGTCTGAATTCATCTTCTGAAAGTTTAAAGAAAACAGGAACAGGAGAAAAAGTGAGGAGATGGGAAAATGTCTGTAATTTTTCCAAGATGAAGCTGGGAGGCAGAAAAAATCTGTAGGGGGAAATGGTCCCTTTAAAGCTTCTCTGGCACC
>JAQQSK010005979.1:0-14655 GCA_028658325.1 Potorous gilbertii
TGTGGGTCTGTGGGTGGAGGGACCTTCGCAGCTGCCGGAGATTCAGGTCCCTGACCCCTGCTGGGCTCTGCACGCTCCTCTCAGTGCCGTGTGGCCGGGCAGAGCTCTGTGGCCGGGGCCGGGGGAGGGGAGGACTCCGCTCCCGTCTGGGGCACCCCTGCGGTCGGTTTTTCAGGGCTCACTGCAACGGAAATCTCCTTCACTGTGTTGCTGCGCGGCTTCCACTGTTCCAGGATTTGTCAGGAGTTCTTTTTACAGGAAATCTATGGGCTGTGGGTTTGGACCTAGCATAGGTGAGTCTTTCTACTCTGCCATCTTCCCCTCTCAGATTATTGATATTTTCACATACTTCAAAGTACATCATGTGCTTCTCTTGTCACTGAATGACACCTGCTATCAGTGTATCTCACCCACTTTTCCTCCCCTTTTATGCTGGGCCCAGTTCAATTCATTGAGGTGTGACTTCATATAATCTAATGAATTACCATTTTAATGCTCTCCACACTAACCTTCTGCTATGAGTAAGTAAAACTGAGCTTTTAAGTCAGTAAACATGGAAACTTTTAAAAGACCTTGAAAAGAGAGGAAGAAAATCTGTTTAATTTGGTCTCAAGGAAGTCAATTATCCCAGTAGTATTTACAATATTTACAATACTTCTACTACCCTGTTCAGTGTAAACGGTAGTGTACTATATGAAAGTTGTTCCAAAATTACCAGTGCTTAATAGAGGAATAAAGGATGAGGAATTGTATATCATAAAAGAAACCATGATTCAAAAGAAACCATGACCTGTATGAACTTTGACTTGAAGAAAGCATATTATTCATTGTGCAATATAAAATAAGTCTCCCAAAGTACAGCTTTATCGACATACATTCCCAAAGTTATCATCACGTTAGAGTACAATCCTTTGGGATGGCAGATTCCAAATTAACTTTAAAATAATGAGTTTTCTCATTGATATTGAAGTGAATGGGAATTAATTATTCTTTCTTAGAAGTGCAGGGGAAGGTAGGAACTTTTGGTCTTGGATTTCTTTTTGGTGGTGTAGAAATTCCTAATGTGGAAATTTTTGGCCCCAAAGACCTTGAGGGATAAGGAATCTACTATTTCTGGAGGCAACCTATTTTACTTTTAGGATCACTACCTGGAATTTCCCTATTGACAAATGATTAGAAATGTAGGGTGAAAGAGAAATGTCAATTATTTTCCTACCTTCTTAATATTAGGAAATGTTGGAAGATTAACAATGCCCTCAAAAGGATTAAAAACAGTTTCAAGAAGGTATGAATTTAATGGGAAAGATAAACTAATGACCTGACATTACAATTAAATTTATATCTTTTCAAATTGCTCCCAGTTCTGTCTGTTGGGTTTGAATGGCACAAGTAAAAACTTCTTTCACTTGTTACCCTTTCAAATTCTTGAAGGCATTTGTCTATCCCCCATTCTTCCCCTTTTCAATGAAATATTGCCAATTTCATCCACAGATGTTCATATGGCATGTAATTGTCATTTATTTATTTGTTGCCCTCCTCTGGAGGTTATGCAAATAATCAATATTACATGAACAATTTTTTTCCCACACACATTAAGTTGCTGACTTGATGGATTTAACATATTAGACTTGTAGAAATGTGAGAAATGCACACTTACATGATAATACAGTTGGAACTAATTGAATGACAGAACTCAATGAGTAGTAATTAATAGTTTAACGTTAACATAAAAGAAATCTCTAGTGGAGTGGCTTAGGGAATCTGTTCAGGACTCACATCAATTTGAATTTTTTAATGATTTGGATGAAGGCACTAATGGCATTTTGATCACATTTGCAAATGATACAAAGAGGGGAGCTATAACTGAACCTGAAGGTTACAGAGTTAGAATCTGACAAGATCTGAGCAGGCCAAAACATTAATATGACTAATATGATTAAATGTAAAAGGAAAAAATGTAAAATGTTACATGCAGGTCAAAATTATCTTTGTAAGTACAATATAGGTGAGACATGAATAGGTGTCAGTTTAAAAAAATATCTGGAAATTCAAAAGGTGTATAAAAGCTATGATCCAGCCATGTGTAAGTCAATTAAAAACTATTGAAATGTTCAGGTGCATTATATTTCAAGAAACATAGACCTATAGATGTATTGTACCCTGTTCCAGTTGTATCACATCAGGATTATTGTGTTTGGTTTTAGATGCCAAAATTTAGAAAGGATAAGGATAAACTGGAGAACATTAATCCTGATGGTGAAACACCGTGAGTCTATGGCATGTGAGAATCACTTGAAGAAACTAGAGAACTGAGATGATTAACCTGCAAAAGAGAAGAGGTAGAGGTAGATTATATGTATTTAATTATTTTGCATTGCACTTTGAAAGAAGGATTAGATTTGTTCTATTTGCCACCACAGGAAAGATTTAGAATGTTCAGGTACAAGTTTCAAAGGGTCAAATTTTGGATTTGTGTTATAGAGAAATAAAAATCAATTTAATAATAATGAAAGATATGCAAATGTGCTATAGATTGCCAAAGAAGTTGTTTTACTTTGTTTTCATTTTTTTTTGCTGTGTTCTGATTTTCCTCATTGAAGTTCTTCAAGTAAAGATTGGATGACTTCTTGTTTTCTATGTTGATATGGGAAATACACACACACACACACACACACACACACACAAATCAGACTGTGTAGTCAGTGAATTTCCTCCTAATTCTAAAAATTCCATGATTCTTTGAGGTAAAATAAGAAAAAAAACTTAATTATCTCTGAAATGAAAAAAAATACCTTTTAGAACTTCAAAATTTAATTAAATTCATTTAAATTCCCAGATACAAACTCAAAGGCAGGAGACTTAGAAAAAGGATTTTGCACTTGGACTATTACCTTTTGAGGCTTTGTTGTCCGAATTTTTAACTTTCCAGTTATTCTCCATATTTACTATTCCACTTATGGGAAGAAAAATAAAAATGTTGATTTGAATTCATTCACTTAATCATAGGTCTCAGAGTAGAAAGAGCCTTAGAAATTATCAGATAAGGAAACTGAGGTGAAATGACTGACCCATGGTCACAAAGGTAATAACAAAATAGTCAGGATTTACACACAAGTCCTCTGACTACAATTCTAATGTTTTCACCAATCACTCCTTTACTCATATTGTTATTCATTCACTTATCAAAGACATATGTATTGTAATACAAACTCTTTCCAAATATTTCAATTTATTTTAAAATAGTATCCATTTCAAAGCAGATAAAATAACTAGTAATAAACTTCTATAAACTATTTTAAAGCATTGAGCATTTTTATGTTTATATTTTGAAATAAATTTAATTTTAAGTGAGATTAAAACTGATTTCACCAGAGCTTTCAGTAAAATGTCTTTTATTTCCTTTACTACCTTTAATTATCTCCCAATAGTACTGTAAATGCATATGTTGTTTGTTTAGATTTTCAAAAGTGGATATCTGGCTTAATTTTAGTGATTGTTGAGTAACTGTATATTTTCAAGTGCCTATAGGGATTAAAATGCATCATCTGAAAATAATTTACAAATGATTTGTTTTAGAAAATTCAAACTTCAGCATTGAAAAAGAGTTGAGCAGCAGTACTTTGTCTGCATTTGAAAGTCCCTGTGGTCCCCTGGATTGTGACTAATATCTTTAAGTTGCAAGTACAAAGATATTTACAAGTGTGGCAATATTATCATCAATATCATCAGTTTCTAGATTTTTATACATTTGTCTCATATTCATTACTGAATTGCTTTGCATAATTATCCTTTGCACCATTCCTTCTGCTCATTTGGATGATGGATGATAGAGTTCCTAAACATCTAACTCAACAATAACTTTATCATAAGGGGATGGTCATAGACATATTGTGTTTCAACTTGGTAAACTTGCTGTTGAGTTTGTTAAAAGTAGAGAAATGCTTTGGGAATTTGAAGAAATGAAAAATGTAGAGGTAGAAATTATGGTTATTTATTTCATATTTATGACTTTCTTATCACAATAAGTTTGGTACATTTTAAATAAATCCTTTTTGAGAACTTAAATTTTACAACTTACTCTTTAATATAAAATAAAATGTGTCATTTATAAAGTACATTGTAATTTCCAATTCTTTGCTCCATGATTAGAGACATTTAAAATGTACTAGCAAGTAGTAAAACTAATTTGTATCTTCTTCCAATATTTAGGAAGTAGGTGAGGGAAAAAATAGATGGAATTCTGAATTAGAATAAACTCATGTTTATGTATAATCCAGGAATGTTTAAATAACCCCAGAGCATGACAAATTTCTGGAACATGAAGCTGAGTAGTTTAAAAAAAAAGTAATTTATATTCACTACATTTTTCATGTTATGTCCTTATTAAGGACATGTTATTATTAAAAATTATTGAAAAACAGACAAAGCTTCTGGATAAATCCTTTATGGGGGAGTTTGGGAAAGATATGAACAAGACTCACACAGGATGCGATAGATTTCAAGTGTTTGTGATTTTACAAGATAATGGATTCATTGTAGAACTGAAACTATATATGTTAAACTCTTCTCAAATGTTTTACTATTAAAATGTTTTGCTCTTTTAGATGTATGATCCTCTCAACCAGAATATTTAAATAGAAAGTTCCTCAACTTCTATATAAACAAAATTTTGTTTTATTAATCAAACCATCTAAATTATTTGATGTCTGAAATATGTTTTATATTATAGATGTTAAAGTCTCTTTGCCTCAATGAATTAATATGACTTTTTTAAGAAATGGTCCTTTTGAAGATTGACATTCACTATTCAACAGACATAGTTCAGGTACATTTCTCTCTCTCTCTCTCTCTCGGAGCGTTTTGAGTAACCATTCCTTGTAGTCATGTAGAATTTAGGAGAGGGTCAGATTCTGACTATGCATGATTCATACACACTCTCTGTCTGCTGAGTCAAGGCAACTGAAGAACCAGAGGATATTTGTTAAATAGAGTGGTTCTGTCTGGCTCTTGTTCTTCACTGAAGATTCCCAGGTAACAAAGGATGATTTCTGAAAAGTTGGAGGAGGCCTTCCTTCATGTGCACTGGGTACTCAAACAGTAAGATTGTACTGGTTACTTTTGCCTGTCTTGTGTATTTCCTTCATTTGTAATAAACTTTTTGAGGACCGAGAAATCTGCAGCAGTAGCAGATAGCATTTTCCTTTCTCAAAACTCAAGCAGCAGAGTATCAAGAGTACCTAATCAGTGGCATGAGTGGAGTGGTGCCAGAGCATCAGGTTCAGGAGCTGTTGTGATTGTAGCAATAGGAACAGAATAGTAATAGAAAAAAATAGGAGAGAAAGAGAAAGAGAACTAGAAAATACTAAATTTGGAACTGAATTGGATTTTGGTCCCCAGACCTAAAATGTGAAATGGCTTATTAGCCTTACAAACACTATACCAGTACTCAATAAGACTTGAATATTAATCTCCTAACACCTTGCAAGAGCAATGATGTTTACTTAATTCTCTTCTAATTCTGTAGGACATTCTAGAATTTTTTTTGTTTCTAATATTCTTTGTTTTCCTGTGAGGGAATGAAGACTCTATTCCATGTAGAATTCATTTTTTTTGCATATTGAGTATTTTAATTTTTTTTTCTTTTTTTGGAGGGTGGGTACCTTAAAGCAGTGTCAGTAGACTTGGCCCATCAAATAGGTGATTGAGGTAAGTAGACAAAAAATGTGAGAACTGGGGAGCCAATTTCTCCTGCAAAAACATTTAGACCTGCCCAGCAATAAATTATTCATTGCTAGATACAGAATTCAGAGGGGTTAGTATCCTAAAGAGCTATGATTCGCTGTATCCCATTGTATCTAATAGGATTTTATTGCTCAGAATCATGAGTTCTTTGAAATCATCTAATTATCCCTCTGGTTTTACAAATGGAAATGGTTGCCTGTAACAGTAGAATAACAAATTGCTAATTCATATAGAGTATTTTGTAACCTACAAGTTCAGGGAGAATAAATTTTAAAAAAAGATAATGTTCAGGAATTTGTTTAGGAGAGTGAGTAGACCATATCAGAAGGATCATTAGATTTTAGGCCAGAAGACCATAGTGTAAATACCATCTTGAGATACTTCTCTACAACTCATCTACCTCATCTGTAAAATGAGATAATTGATTAGATTATCTGTACATTGAATTGGTTATGAGAGTGATTTAGGCATGAAAAAAATGAAAGATTATTAATAATATGTGTTATTTAACAAAGGTTTTCTAAGAGCTACACAAAGTAGAGAGTAAATTGATAATTTCTAAGGTCCAAGCAAACTAATAGGAGATTCCTTCCTTTCCCTCTCCCTCCAATGTTCTTTTGATGTCCTTCCAATAACTTTGAAATATGAGTATAAATACAATTGTACTAACGGCAATGAATTGAGGAAAAAGGTCTTTTCTAGCTCTAACTCCTATTAAGCTACAAAAATAGACTTGAATTTTTCCAGCACTCTAATTCCAACCCCTTTCTGGTAGACCTGCTCTTAGAATAGTAGGCCATCAGAAAAATTGCAGTAAGTAACTATTCAACTACTGTATTCAACTGTGTGAATTTCGGATTTCTCTTTTGCCAAGAGAATACATTAGAGAATTGCATTTATTGCTTTAACCTCTTTAATTTACTACATAAACATTGAATGGAGAATTTCTTTTTCTTTTTGAAAAAATGTTGACTCACATACATTTGAAACTGGTAAAACTTGCATAAAGATCTGAAGTAAACTTAACACCCATAATAAATGCAGAAATGTTATCTCTGTCAGGAGGACTTCTTTATATCTTGACCTAAGGTAAACATATTAGTATTCAACTTCTGGATTGCAAAATGCTTTGCTTCCCACACCCCCATAAAAGATTCCAATAAATACATATAAGATTTCAGGGTTTTGCCTCTCCAAAAGGGATTAAACATAAAAAAAAGATCTTTCAGGTGGGTTTGATTTAAGGTAATATATGCCAAAACAAATTATTGGCTCTTGAGAATACGAAACTTAATGAAATGTTATCATGTCAAGTCAAAAAGCATTTTAACTCCCTGTTATGTGACAAGCACTTTGCTAAGTGCTAGAGAAACAAAGAAAGGTTGAAACACAAGTATCTACTCTCAAGAAACACACGATCAGTGGTGGTAGTGCTGGTAATGGGGTGCAGATCAGTACAAAAGCAACCACATATAAACAAGATACATGCAAGATGATTTCAAACTCATCTTAGAAAGAGGGGCAGCAGGGATCTTGAAAGGAGACAAGATGATGGAGAAAAGGCACTGACAGGTCTGATTTCTACCAAAACCCCTCTAAATACCTTTGAATAATTCCTTAAAACAATTCCTGAAGTAGTAGAACCAACCTAAGTAGAGTGGATTAAAAGTCATAATCCTAGAATAAGTTGTTTACAAGAAACACATTTGAAGCAGAGACATAAACACAAACTAAAGTTAAAAGACTGGAGCCGAATATATTATGCTTCAGCTGAAGTAAAAATAAAAAAGCAGGGGTAGCAATCCTGATCTCAGATAAAGCAAAAACAAAAATAGATCTAACGAAAAGAGATAAAGAACCTACATCTTGTTGAAAGGTACCATAAACAATGAATTACTATCAAATCTAAATAGGCACCAAGTTGTATAGCATTCACATTCTTAGGGGAAAAGTTAAGGGAGCTGCAGGAAGAAACAGACAACAAAATTGTGATAGTAGGGGACCACTAAGTCCCATTCTCAGAAGTAGAGTAATCTAGCCACAAAATAAACAAGAAGGTAAGGAGGTGAATAGAATTTTTGAAAAATTAGATATGGTAGACCTCTGGAGAAAATTTAATGGAGATAGAAAGGAGTACACCTTTTTCTCAACAGTACATGATACCTATACACAAAAAATGATGATATATTAAAGTATAAAAACCTCCCAATCAAATACAGAGAAAAATATTAAATGCATCCTTTTCAGATCATGACATAATAAAAATTACATGTAATAAAAGACCATAGAAAGATGGGCTAAATATTAATTGAAAACTAAAATCTATTCATAAAGAATGGATGAAACACCACATCATAGAGTTAAGGATTTCATTCAAGACAATGACATGTCTTGTCATTGACAACATATGAGACAACATGTAAATTGAAAGGAGGGAGGGAGAAAAAAGTTTGGAACTCAAAATCTTATGAACATGAATTTTGAAAATTTTCTTTACATGTGATTGGGAAAAAAATACTTTCACTTCTAAAAAATATCCTGGAAAAATATTGCATGATGGGTGGAACCAAGATGGCTCATACGCAGACTCTCCCCACACAGCCCATAAAATATCAGTAGAGAGGGACTCTCAACAAATTCTGGATCAGTAGAAGTGGAGAAGAACAGAGTGGAGGAGATTTCCAGCCCAAGGTGACATCTGTTGCACTGGACGCAGGGCGACTCTGGGAGGAGGCAGCCCCTCAGGGGCTGAATCTCCAGTCACAGCACCAGCCCACTGCAGATCCCTCAACTCACAAGCACCAAAGGTCAGTGACAGGTTTTTTTCAGCTGACTGGGAAGGAAGAAGGGCCTTCCCATAGCTCCGGCCTTAGGCAGTGACCATGGAGGCCACAAGTGTCATGCAGAAGTTCCCACAGCAGCCTGCATCCATTGTTGGATCATAAAACCCCCGGGAGCTCTGAGCAGCCCATTCTTACCTCAGCCCTCTGTAGAGGCAGCTGATCTTTGTCTCGCCCTGAATGGCAGCCCTGTCCCCACAGCTTAACTGAATCTCAGCCCCTCAGTGCTGGCTTGGCAGAACTGGAGGCCAGGTGGCTGTGGAGAGGAAACTCTGTTAAGATTTTGGACATAAAATTCTCTCCCTGTGCCCAGATCAGTGTATGGGCTTGATTGTGCCACCTAGAAGGAACTGAGATCTTACAAATTCCTAGAATATACCCTACTCTTGACAAAGGACCCAAAAGTCAAGTAACTGGTTGGAAAAATGCCTAAAAAAGGAAACAAAATAAAACTATAGAAGGTTACTTGCTTGGTGAGCAGATATCTTCTCCCATCCTTTCAGATGAGGGAAAACGGTGCTTACCATAAGGGAAAGACATAAAAGTCAAGGCTTCTATATCCCAAACACCCAAAATAAATATTCAATGGTCTCAGGTGAGAGAGAGAGAGAGAGAGAGAGAGAGAGAGAGAGAGGGAGACAGAGAGAGACAGAGACAGAAAGACAGAGAGACAGAGAGACAGAGACAGAGAGCATAGGGTGAATTGAATAGGATGGGAACATAACTTAAAAAAATGAAATTAAGGGGTGAGGAGAGAGAAATATATTGAAAGAAGAAAGGGAGAAATGGAATGGGGCAAATAATCTCTCGTAAAAGAGGCAAGTGAAAGACTTTTCCGTGGAGGGAAAAAGAGGGGACGTGAGAGAAAAACATGAAGCTTACTGTCATCACATTCGACTAAAGGAAGGAATAAAATACACACTCATTTTTAGTATGAAAAACTATCTTAAAATAAAGGAAAGTAGGGGGAAGGGGATAAGGAAGGTAGGGGGATGATGGAAGGGAGGGCAATGTGAGGATGGAACAATTAGAAGTCAACACTCTTGGGGAAGGACAGGGTTAAAAGAGAGAGCAGAAGAAATGGGGGGCAGGATAGGATTAAGAGAAATATAGTTAGTCTTATACAACATGACTATTATGGAAGTCATTTTCAAAACTACACAGATATGGCCTGTATGTAATTGCTTGCCTTCCCAAAGAGGATGGGTGGGGTGGGAAGGAGGAAGAGAAGTTGGAACTCAAAGTTTTAGGAACCATTGTTGAATATTGTCCTGGAATACAACTAGGAAATGAGAAGTACAGGTTTTGGAATATAGAAAGTTATCTTGCCCTACAGGACAAAAGAGAAGATGGGGATAAGGGAAGGGAGGAATGTTAGAAGAGGGGGCAGATTGGTGATAGGGGAAATTAGAATGCTCAGCATTTGGGGTTGAGGGGAGGGGAGAAATGGGGAGAAAATTTGGAATCCAAAATTTTGTGGAAATGAATGTTGAAAACTTAAATAAATATATTTAAATAAAAAATGCTGCATGAATTTATGCAAAGTGAAATGTACTGTGTGCAAAGTAATGGCAATTTTGTAAGATGATCTGCTGTAAGTGACTTAACCATTCTCAGCAAGGCAATAATCCAAGAAATTCTGCAGGATTTATGAAGAAAAATTATATCAATCTTCAGACGAAGAATTGATAGTGTCTGAAAACCAATTGAAGTGTACTATTTTTTACCTTATTTTATTTTTTAAAAATTAGATTATTTTATTTGCTTTTAGTGCTCGACAGTCACTTCCATATGTCTTAGATCTTTTGCACCTCCCGTCCCTTAACTCCCTTCTCCATCACCAATCCAGCACTCTAATTCCAATTGATTTTTGGTTTATGTTTCCATGGCCTTTGATTACATGCAATTTTTATTGCATCATGATCTGTAAAGGATGCATTGACCATCTCTGCATTTCCGCACTGGATTGTGAGCTTTTTATGGGACAATATAGTATGGTCAATAGTGCTATGTACCACTGAGCAAATCTATAGTCCTTTCTCCTCATTCAGTTTTCTCCAGAGATCTATCATATCTACCTTATCCAGAGTTTTATCCACCTCTTTAACTTCTTTCTTATTTATTTGGAGTTTAGATTTATTAAGTTCAGAGAGGCAAAGGCTGAGGTCCTCCACTAGTATAGTTTTGCTGTCTATTTCTTCCTGTAACTCCCTTAACTCCTACCCTAAAAATGTGGGTGCTATGCCACTCGGAGCATAAAATGAAATTGTTTCATTGTCTATGGTATCTTTTAGCTGGGTACAGTTTCCTTCCTTATCTCTTGATTAAATCTATTTCTGCTTTTGCTTTGTCTGAGAATAGGATTGATCACTTGCTTTTTTTGCATCACCTGAAGCACAACATATTCTGCTCCAACCTTTTACCTTTGCCCTGTGTGTATGCCCTCATTTTAAATGTGTTTCTTGTAAACAACATATTTTTGGATTATGGTCTTTAATCCATTCTGCTATCCAACTCTGTTTTGTGGGAGAGTTCAACCCATACAACCCATATCTGTTTCTTTCCCTCCATCCCCTTTTACCTTGTTTATGCTTTAATTCTCCCTTCTCCCTTCCCCACCACAATAGGGTTTATTTTTTGACCACTCCCTCCCTCAGTCTTCCCTCTCTTCTTTCAACCCCTCTCACTTGTAATTCCCTTTTCCCTTACTACTTCTTTCCTCCTTTTTACCCTGCCTTCCTTTCCTTTTCCCCTTCCCCTTCTACTTTCTATAGAGCTAGTTGTATTTCTACACTTAACTGAGTTTGTTGTTCCCTCCTTGAATCTAATCAGATGAGAGTACCTCTCAAACAATTCTCATGCCCCTCTCGTCTTTTCCTCTACTGTAATACATTTCTGTTCCTCTTCCTGTGATATAATTAATTTTTTTCTGTCTCCTCCTTTTCACATCTCCCTTTACAATTCCTTCATACCCTTATATCATTTTTGTTATCATCACATCATTTAAGTATACAATTCTCAAGATTAACAAGTGTAATCTTCCCCTATATTGAAATAAACAGTTTGGCCATATTGTGTAACAAGGTTTTTGTTTGTTTGTTTGTTTTTGTTTTTACCCTCTGTTTACGTTTTTAAGCCTCTCTTGAGATCTGTGTTTGCAAATCGAATTTTCTATTGAGTTCTGACCTTTTCATCGGAAAGGTCTAGAAAGTCCTTATTTCACTGACTGTCCATCTCCTTGCTTGAAATAATATGCTCAACTTTGTTGGGTAATTAATCCTTGGTTGTAGTCCCTGCTCCTTTGCCTTAAAGAATATTGCATTCCAGTTCTTTCAACCTTTGAATGTAGAAGCTCCAAGGTCCTGTGTGATCCTGACTGCAGTTCCTTGTTATTTGAATTGTCTCTTTGTGGCTGACTGTAGTATTTTATCCTTTACTTGACAGTTCTTGGATTTGGCAATGATATTCCTTGGTGCTATTAGTTTTTAGTCCCTTTCAGGAGACGAACAGTGGATTCTTTCAATGACTACTTTGGCCCCTACATCTAGGACTTCTGGGCAATTTTACTTGATGACTTTTTGGATGATGTTGTCCAGACTCTTTTTTTCATCATGGCTTTCTGGTAGACCAATAATCCTTAGATTTTTTTTCCCTCCTCGAACTATTTTC
The DNA here is from genome assembly GCA_028658325.1 of Potorous gilbertii. Taxonomy (NCBI): domain Eukaryota; kingdom Metazoa; phylum Chordata; class Mammalia; order Diprotodontia; family Potoroidae; genus Potorous; species Potorous gilbertii. The sequence continues at coordinate 12,252 of JAQQSK010005979.1, forward strand.
CAGGTCAGTTGTTTATCCAATTAGATATTTTACCTTTATTTTTTATCTTTTCATTCTTTAGATTCTGTTTAACTGATTCTTGATATCTCATAGAGTCACTAGCTTATCCTTTTACTGGTATCAAATTGTTTTCTTCAGTTAATTTTTGCATTGCCTTTTCCATCTGTATGTGTTGCCTTTAAGGAGTTATTTTTTCCAGTTAATTTTCACACATACTTCCCATTCCATTTTTCCAATTGTTCTTTTAAATTCTTCTGTGATTTCTTTTTTTCATATTTTTAAAGTAATTGGCCATTTTTTCTTCTGTTTCTCTAATTTGGCTTTTAAAATCCTTCTTCCAAGAATGCTCTTTGGGCTTATGACCAGTTCATATTCCCTTCTGAAGTTTCAGATGGTAGTGCAGTCTCAATACTGACCTCTTTGATATTTGGTCCTTGTCCACATAGAAAAATTCTGAGATGCTTTATTTTGTTCTTTGCTTCTTACTCATGATAATAACCCTTTTCCTGGCTTTTAAAGTAGTTCTGTGTGTCTGGGGCACCAGTAGCTCTGTCCCACATTTCTTTGTGCCTAAACCTTGAGGCTTTGTGTGTTATGGCCTCTGGTTCTTTCAGTTAGAAATAAATGCTGCAGCTTACTTGGTGCTGAGTTGGCTGGTGTTTGAAAGCAGGGACAAGGTGAGGTCTTTGTGTCTTTCCACACAGTTTCCCTAGAGCTAGCACATCAAGTGTGGGGGGAGGGGTGGTCTGGCCACAGGAGGTCTCCTCTGCTGAGCCAGAGCATAGGCAAACTCAGCTGTGCTACTGTCTTTCCAATTCCCCTGGGGCTCAGAATCTTCTCCAGATTTGCTGGGGTGGGGCTGTCCGGGGCAGCTCTGGTCCTGCACTGGTCTCCTTCAGTCACAGCAAGAGGGACCCTCCTTAGTGATTTTTCTAGCCTCGCACACTTAGAGAATTTTAGCCCTTCTGCTACTCTCGCTGTGCCAGGATTTTTCCCAGGGAGATATTCTCTGAGGTCATCAAGTTGAACAAGGGGAAGAAGCTAATAATTAACCATCATTCCACCATCCTGGTTTCTGGCCAACTTCTTTATTTTTCCTGAGTTTTTTTCTTTCTTTCACAGCATGACTGGTTCAGAAAAATATATTTCGCATGTCCCTATATCATATTGCTTGCCTTCTCAAAGAGGGAGTGGGGAGGAGGCAATGGAGAGAATTCTTAAAGTTTTAAAAAATCTTAAAATTGTTTTTCACAAGGAATTGTGGTAAATAAAATGCTACAACATTTAAAAAAAAAGTTAAAGAATAGCAACTAGGTGGCAATGAATATACTGAAGGGCCTGGAGTCAGGAAGATATATCTTTCTGAATTCAAATCTGTCTTCAGACACTAAATGTGTCACCCTGAGCAAAGCAGTTAACCCTGTTTGCCTCAGTTTCTTCATATGTAAAAGAAACTGGAGAAGGAAATGGCAGACCACTTCAGTATCTTTATCAAGAAAACACTAAAATAAGGTCGGGACAAGTTGGATACAACTGAAAAACTCTGAACAACCAAAATATTAGAAGGAAGTGCTACTAGCAAAAAGATGATCTTTTGTAGATTTTCCACATCATTCCATTTTTTTCTGAATAATACTCATTGCTCTACTGATTTTTAGGGTTCCCCCAACAAAAATTGGTCAACAATTTTTGAATTTTGAACAATTTGAACAATTTTAAATTTTGAAATATTTAAAATTCATCTTTAGGATTTCTCAGTCATGCATTTAGTATGTCTTTTTTTTTCACCCAAAGTGTCTGGTGTTTTCATGCTACCTACAAGACCTTACAAAGCTCAGACTTCCTACCATGCCACGCTAGCCAGGTGTGTCTTCAAAGATAATTGCTAATATTTTGGAAATATTTTTACTTCCTCTCCTCAGATACAACATCCTAACACTGTGTTTACCAAGCCCTCCATTTCTTTCCCACCTCCCAAATGGTTGGATCACATTTTATAACACTCATTTGTATTAAATTGGTTAAAATATAGACTAACTGAATTAACTTGTGCCCCTGCACAATGTAAGTGTGTTCTAATAGAGGTTTTCAGGATGACATGTTCAAAATTAATAAGTTGTAATTTGCATGACTAGAGGTACCTATATCAGGAAGCGCATAAACATACCAATGTATCAAGGTATATAATTACGTGAGCTTATAATATGTATGGTTTCTTTCTTTTGGGGGGAGGATTCTGGAGTGTGATTTAAACAGGGAACAGTTTAATGTAATCAAAATTATCCATCTTGCATTTCAAAATGCTTTCTATCGTTTCTTTAGAAAAAATTCTTCTCCTCTCCATAAATCTGATAAATACACTATTCCTTGCTTCTCCAGTTTATTCATTGTATCAATCTTTATA
>JAQQSK010005980.1:0-14655 GCA_028658325.1 Potorous gilbertii
AAAGAAAATTTGACTTTCAAACACAAGAATGAAGAGAAGTATGAAAAGGTAAACAGCAAGGAGATTTCATAAGGGACTTATTAAAGTTGAACTGTTTGCTTTCCTATTTGGAAAGACAATATTTGTAACTCCTGAAATTTTTCAGTATCTGGGTAGTTAGTGGGATTATGCATACACACATACACACACACACACACACACACACACACACAGCGAGAGAATGGAATGAATTGAATAAGAGAGGATCATATCTTTAAAAAAATGCAAGTAAGTGGTGAGAGAGAAATATATTGGGAGGAGAAAGGGAGAAATGTAATGAGGCAAATTATCTCTCATAAAAGAGGCAAGCAAAAACTTTTCAGTGGAGGGAAAAAGAGGGGAGGTGAGAGAAAAACATGGTTTACTCTCATCACATTCGACAAAAGGAAGGAATAAAATGCACACTCATTTTTGTATGACAACCTATCTTACAATACAGGAAAATGGAGGAGAAGGGGATAAGCAGGGTGGAGGAGGATGATGGAAGTGAGGGCAATGGGAGGAGGGAGCAATATGAAGTCAACATTTTTGGTGACGGACAGGCTCCAAAGAGAGAACAGAAGCAATGGCGGGCAGGACAGGATGGAAGGAAATATAGTTAGTCTTACATATCACAACTATCATGGAAGTCATTTGCAAAACCACACAGATATGGCCTATATTGAATTGCTTGCGTCCCAAAGTGAATGGGTGGGGAGGGAGGGATGAAGAGAAGTTGGAAGTCAAAGTTGTAGGAATAACTGTCGAGTATTGTTCTTACTACTAGGAAATAAGAAATACAGGTGATGGGGTATACAAAGTTATCTGGCCCTACAGGACAAAAGAGAAGATGGGGTAAGGGAAGGGAGGGATGAAAGAAGAGAGGGCATATCAGTGATAGGGGCAATTAGAATGCTCAGCATTTTGGGGTGGGGGCAGGGGAGAAATCGGGAGAAAATTTGAAACCCCAAATTTGGTGAAAATGAAAGTTAAAAGTTAAATAAATAAATTTTAGAAAAGAGAGTTACCTGGAGCGCTCAGAGGTGAAGTGACTTGTATCAAAGGCTCTTGTTTTACACAATTAATCACTGAATGGAAATCATTATAACCAGCTCAATAATATGGTTTTTAATAAACAAAAATAAAAAAAATTCTATTTACTGAGTCCTTTTACAGTTGTGTTTGGCTATTCATGATCCCATTGAAGTTTTCTTGGCAGATACTGGAATGGCTTGCTATTTGCTTTTTTATTACAGATAAGACCCTGAGACAAATGAGATTAGGTGACTTTGCCTGGCCTGCACAGCTAACAAGTGTCTAAGCCATGATTTGAACTCACAAAGAGGCCCAGGCCTTCCCCCACTGTACCATCTAGCTGCCCTATGCCTTAAAATAGATTAAAATAAAAGTATCTCAAAATACATAGTGCTATGTTCACAGAGGAAAGGGAGAAGAAATCCTAATTTTCAAGGAAAAAATTATTAGAGACCAATATGGAAAAATATCAATTTAGCTCTCAAAACTATAAATGTTAATGTAGTAAACAAGTGAGAGGTTGAATAAGAAAGCAACGTCATCCAACTTTTTGATTATTAGAAACTGAATTAAAAACAAAGACATGCCACAAATAAAAATGAGGAGCTACAAAAATATTTACTATGCTTCAAAAGTCATTCTGTAATAGAAAAGTAGTCAAAGGAAGAAAAGTTCTCAAAAGAAGAATAGTAAACTATAAGCAACCAATGAAAAGACTTATCCAAATCACTAATATAAGAAATTAAAATAAAAGCAACCAAAAAGTCTAATCTCATACCTTAAAAAATTAGCAAAGATGACTGAAGATGGCAATAATAAATACTAGATAATTTCTGGGAAATAGGACACCGGTGCATCCTTCATGGAACTCTGAATCTTTACAGATGTTTTGGAAATCAAATAAGTGTTACGCAAGTAAAGCGACCAAAATATCTCTACCCTTTGATACAGAGACTCCATTACTGGGCTTGTACTGCAACTATGTTATTGATAAGAAGAAAGTGTCAATACATGCAAAAATATTTGTAGAAGGACTTTTTTTATGACAGCAAACATTTGGAAAGAAAGCAGAGGCCCATCAATTACAAAACTGCTAAAAAAGAAACCATAGTTCGTGAAAGTAATGGAATATTACAGTAAGAAGTGAGGATATTGATGAATACAGAGAAGCATGGGAAGATCCATGTGAACTGATACAGAATGAAGTAAACAGAAACAAGAAAACTTGAAAACAATGACAACAACAAAGTAAAAATTAATAATAACCACATACACAATCAAACATGAATATTTTAAAATTATAATAATCAAGCATGGTTCTAAAGAAGAACTAAGAGAAGACATTAAGAATCCACTCTTTTAAATCCTCAACTTTCACACATTGCACCTTCAGTCAGACTGTTTCAATGTACTTATCAGTTCTTTAGATATTTTTCTCTTCTTTTTCAGATTTTGTCTTTCAAAATTCCATTAGCAGAATAAGATGGCTCTCCAGAATTGGAAAGGAATATTGTGGAAAATTATGGTGATCTAAAAAATATGACATCACTGAAAACTTATTTTAAGAAGAAATAGTACTGTGCCAAGGCAGGGCATGATTTTTATCATTCATACCATTGCCAGACTTAAGACCTCATATCTGGTTTTGTGATAGAACCCTGTTATCTGGGAGAAATATTCAGAGCCTGCTTGTATGGATGTCTCAAAAATAGAGTTGTGAACAGAGAGCAGTTTTCATTTTACTCTTTAGAAGGACTGAAAAAAAGATGGGATACTACTCTTCAAGCTCTGAGGCAGGAATAAGAGTGGGAGAACCACCAGTGCAATGTATTTCCTCAGTACAAGGACTTTCTGAATAGAGCAGTTAAAATATGAAGGACTGAATTCAGGAAATGCATCAGAAATGGTTGGTTGGGGTAAAAGCAGTGATATGGCGTGCATTGTGAGCAAGCAAGGAAATGGAATGGACAATAAATAGGGAAGTAGAGACTGGAGAGTTAAGTGTTGATGCACCTACTGTCTTCTGAGATACAATATGTATGTCTACTACATAAGGTACCTGTGGAGTCCAGATACAACAGCATGTATGTCAAAATGAGGAACATTGCTGGTGTTGCCACTTTCAACATATAGAAATGGACTAGTCATTGCTAATTTTCAGTTTTTCAAAATCCTTTTTGAGCTATTCCATGGCCTGAGCCCATGGGATACCTATTTCAGATATTTGGGTAAGCAATTTCCTTCTTCATCTTCAGAGATGAAGGTTGGAATCATTTTTTCAAGAAAATAACCTTCTATGGTCTTATTTTTTTTCCCTTTTCTGGGCATTTTCCCAGCCAGTTACTTGACTTCTGAGAGTCCTCTCCACCCCTGTCCTAGGTCTGCCCAGCTAGTGTTTGGGGTCTGAGATTCAAATGCTGCTCCCCAGCCTCAGGGCTTTTGGCGGCAGGCCTGGCTGCTATTCAATGTGAACTTATCTGTTCATTCTCAGGTTGGGGCAGGGCTGCCTCCCAGGCTCAGTTCCCTCAAGGGGGTTTATGCAGAGACCTTTTGTAATGGAGCTGCTGCTGAGCTCCTGCCTGCTCTAGGAGCCTCTGGCTCCCTGCTCCATGAGCCTCTGACTGCCGCTGCTGCTGTCTCCCGAGGTGGTCCGAGTCCCAGAGACACCCCACTCCCCTCTCAACAAGTCTCTCTCATTGACCTGTGAGTCCGTGGGTGGAGGGAACTTCCTGGCCTCTGGAGAGTTTGTCCCTGAAGCCTTCTTGGATCTTCTAGCTCCTCTGAGTTCCACGTGGCCAGGGCTGGGAGGGAAGGGCTCCGCTCCTGTCCAGGGTGCGATGGACCTTTGGGATCAGTTTTTCAGGGCTCTCTGGAACAGAAATCTCCTTCACTGTGTTGCTGCGCGGCTTCCACTGTTCCAAAATTTGTTGGGAGTCCTTTTTAGAGGAAATTCATGGGCTGTGGGTTCGGACCTAGCATGGGTGAGTCTTTCTACTCCGCCATCTTGGCTCCGCCCCTAATTTTCAGTTTTTGAAAACAGACTTGAGATATTTTCTTTCTCCCCTTCCTTCTTCTGAAGTAGGAAAAAAAATAAGTTCTTCTAAACATAATATATTTTCTATTTCTTGATAATAGATTTTGTGAGCACTTCAAAATTGTACAAGTTATACTTGAACATAATTAGAATGCAAGAAGGCATGAATAGACAACACTCAAATCCCCAGTAAAACTACGATATTTATCACAGCATTGTGTGTTTTAAGAAAGGGTTTTTTTTTTGTGAGGGGAGAATGAATGAGACTTTTAATTGTGACAATGAAAAAACCCAATCTCTGAATGACGATCAGCACCTGTTCCGTAATTTCTAGTGCTGGAGAGCAAGCAGAGACACTGAAAAATTCTATGCCTTGCTCAGGGTCACTCAGTCAATTTGTTAGGAAAGGTTCACAAGCCTGGGTTTTCTCACTGCAAAAACAGCACTGTACCAATTGTTTCATACTTAATCACCTATTAAGGTTTCATTTATTGAGATGACAATAAATCAATGTGCACAGAGAGAAGTAATAGGAGATAGAAGGAAAGACAGAGATTAGCGACAAATAGGTAAAGCAGACAAAAAATGCAAGTTTAAGAATAAGAAAGTAAGAATAATATTTTTAAATAAATACCATCCAATTATATGATTTATATTTGCAAAAGAGCCCAGAACACATTCTTTAAGAACATTCAGGACACCAGTGTTGCTCCCGTGCTTAGTAGGTGAGGGAGTCAGGGGAATCAGGTCAAGAAATGCCCCCTCTGGACTCATTAAAGGCTCTGACCCTGGTCCATGATGATATCATGTGAGGTAATCAAAAAACGCCATCTGCACTGAGCTGAGGCACAGATCCAATCTGAACAGGAGGCATCTGATGGGACAGCAGAGCTACTCCCGCAATAATACAGCTCTTACTATTTTTATTCCTCTTACCAGAAAATAAAACCTGAATATGGAAAGATCCTATTCAATAGTATTTCTTCATTTTTCCTATTCCTCTTCCAACTCTACAGCATTTTCCTTGCAAACCTTGGCAAAGTCTGTGGTCCTCCCCTTACAGGCTTCTATTTGCTTCCCATTGTTGGCCACGAGGGCTTGGTTCAGGGAGAATTGGGTAAGATCAGTAACTTCTTGATAATTACCTTCTTCCCTTGCCTCACACCCAGGGTGAAAGAAAGGAAGTGGGTATATACGCTCTTGATATTGTTCCTGTGCTGTGACCCTACCTGCCTAAATAAATCATCAGAGAAGCTGACCATTACTAAAAGTGAATGTCTTCCTAACCATGTCATCATAAGCATCCCATTCCACATTCACCACTGGTAGAAAATATTAATTTTTCTCCACTTGATCATTTCAGACTTCCTGCTGACCCAGAAAGACCCAGGAGACTAGTGGACTGACCCATTTTCTTCATGAAAGGTAAGTGAGGAACTGGGTGCTCTACCTCAAAGAGTCATACACAATCTGAATCTACATTTGGTTTCAGGAGAATAAGTGGAAGAGTGCAGGAGAGCAAGAACATAGCATCTAAAATTCTCTGTTCTAAATTCAGGAACGGATGAGAGCGCAGGGTCCCCATAATGAAGAAACCTCTGATACCTGTATGCATAATTCCCTCCTTTACCCAGACATTCTCCCAATGAGCCATAGCATCATTGATGAGAAGAAAAGTGAGTTCAAGTGAGGGACATGAATTGATCCAGGGTCAAACATGCAGTTGTATTCTACCCTGATTCTAGAACCCATATTTCCTTAGAGTACCTTAGTGTCTGAAATCAGCAACAGGATTTCTTGCTATTACCAACCCCTTGGACTATACTTCCCCATACTCCATCAAAATCATTCATACCACATCTTTCCCAAATACCAATATTGAATACTGAATAATTTTATTTTTGGAAAACATTTTCTCCAAGTGAGTACACACACAAAGTTCTGCGTCCATAGAAAAACGGTAGTAACTACTGGCAGCAATGGTGTTAACCAATGGACAAAAGAATCTCTGAGGTATTGCCTTCTTATAGCTTGAAATTCACATTAGGTATTTAAGAACATGTAGACATCACTTCCCTTAATGTGAAGCTTGTTTTCTTCATGCAATAGGCTCATGCAGTTTTGTCCAGTAACAGACTAAAAGTGAAATATGCACAGAAAAGAAAATGATGGAGAAAGAAGTTAAAGAAACAGTTGCTTTATTTAGTGTTAATAGACTCAAACCTTATAGAAGTTAATACAACTTGCATGACACCCCAAGACACCTCAAGATTCTGTTTTTTGCTTCTGCTTTGACTTGAGGTTATCACTTACTCTGAGACTTTCCTGTTGTTCTTCCTGATTAAGTGTAGAAGTCACACTTGGTCCATAATTGATATAAATATTTTTCTATCTCAGGCAGAGACTAAAGACAAAAGTCTCTGATGACTTTTGCAGTCCTCCAGATGTCCTTTGGCACATACTGTAGTGTGGTATCTATAATTCTATACTCCCATTCAATATACTCCAATCTCTAAGAAGCTAGGTTCCCAATTTCCTCCTGTGCCAAACTACCATCACTGTGCCATTTCAAAGAGGAGATCAGAAATAAGTTGCAGAATATTTCTACTTCCCAAAATATATAGTTTTTGTTTCTGTCTCCTCTTATTATCATTCCCATTGTATAGTGTTCAGGGGAAGGAGAAGGCAAAAAGTATGAATGTGATTTTCATCTACAAATCCCTTTCCCCCTAGGACTATACATATTTTCAAATAAGGTTTGTATAGGTGTATGAGGTATCTCAGAGTAAATCCACTCTTCAATCAAAAGAATCATAGATTTAGAGTTCAGCTAAGCAAAACCCTGTATGTTAATGAAGAAACTCTGTCCCACAGAATTTAAACAACTTGTTTCAGGTTACACGGGTATTAAATTGGATTCCCTTTTCCTATGTTACTTGCTGTCTCTTTGGTATTCAAATTAGGGCAACAGAAATCTAACTGTCAGCAAAGTAATAGGTTACAAACCAAATATAACAATAGTATTGTAACATGAGGGGGAAGCGAACACAGTAACTAACTGAATAACAATAGAAGAGACATAAATATCAACTGGACAAACAACAGCAGTTATTTATATGGTTTTTTAATACTTTCAAAGCACTTTATATACATTTTGCCTCATTTCATTCTCACATCTACCTGGTGAGGAATAAACTCTGATTAGTTCCATTCTCAGGATGAGGAAGAAGCTAGGTAGCACAGTGGATAGACTGCCAAGGCTGGAGCCAGGAAGACCTGGGTTGAAGTCTGACCTCAGAAATTTAATACCTGTGTGACCCAAGAAAGCCACTCAACCCCTGCTTGTCTCAGTTTTGTCATCTGTAAAATGAACTAGAGAAAGAAATGGCAAAGCTCTCCACTGTCCCTGCCAAGAAGATCCCAAATGGGATGAAAAAGGTTGGGAATGACTCAAAATGGCCGAACAACAACAATGGAGGAAACTGAGGCAGAGAAGTTAAATGACTTGCCCAAGCCTTCATATAAACTAGTATGTCTGAGAGGCAGAAGCCAGATTCAGGTCTTTCTTCTTCCAAGGCCGGGGCTATATTCACTTTGCCTCGTTCTAAACCACATGTAGATAAAATGAACTCCCTGTTTCTCTTTCATTCCCTTATTTCACACTAATTTTCCTTATTCTAGATTTACATCCACACATCTTGTTCATACATAAATTCAAACAAATTACCCATTAACATCTATGTCATCATTTCCTAATTCAGTTGTATCTCACTTTCCACCTTTCTGAGTACAAAAGGAGTAACATTTTCTCATTTCTCCAGCCTGGTCTCTGAATTTGGGGAAAGAAGAATAACACCATTCCTTCCCCTCCCAGCACTTGTCTCCACCTGAACTTCCTAAGGGCTTGAGATGACTGTACCCTAAAGCTAAATATCTATGGATACTGAAAACCTACATACTTATTCCTTGGTGATTAACATGTTTCCTATCCATTCTGAACCACAATCACCCCTGTTATCATTCAAACCTATGCTTCCCACTCCATTGTCCAGTGACTTATTCCCACTCACTCCAACCAAATCTTCCTTATTTTCCACTCTGAAGCAATTCATCTCTACCCCATGTCCTCTGGAATAGGTCATAATCTAGCTTTCATCTTTACGATTTTCCCTTTCTGGTTCTCTCCACCTTCCAATTCTCAAAGAGACCCATCTCCTTCTTAATTATGCACAATTCCTCATCTCCCTTTCCAACACCAGTTTTTTTTTCATTCCCTCACTTCAGTGATTTAAGTTCGGTATTACTCCTTGCTCCTTATAACCACTTTGAAACAGTTCTGCTCCTTCCATAAGTTAATATTCCATCCTCAGAGGTTCAATAAAACCTTATCTACCACCCAGTCAAAATTCTGGTAACCATTGGTAAGCAGTCTTCAATACATATCCCTTCTTTCCACATTGAGCCCAGTGCCTGATTTTTAGTCTGTTTCTCATACTCAGGAGTATCAACATACATTTTGATACTCTCTCAACCAGCCTAGTTTCCCTGTTCCTGAACACACTTATTTCACATACTGTAGTTCTCTTCACTTTGGTTACACACACGCACAAACACACACACACATATACACACACAAAGATCATGTACATGATCTTAGTAATGTTCCTACCCCACTAAAGCTAATAGTCTTTGATATAGTAATGATAATGATGATAAGGATGATGATGATGAGTTAACATTTATGGACCATTTTAAGATTCACGAAGTGCCCTATATATCCGTGTATATATCTATCTATCGATCTATCTATCTATCTATATATATACATATAAATATATGTACGTTTGTAGATATAGGTACACACATATTATCTCATGTGATCCTCTTGTCAACTCTTTGAGGTAGTAGCTATTATTTTCATCATGTTACTGATGAAAAAACTGAAGGTAAGAGAGTTAAGTGATTTACCTGGGGCTCCAAACCTGTACAAGTCCATTGCAAGTTTTGAACTCAGATCTTCCAGGCAACAAGTCAATCAACTGCCCCAACTAACCATTTAATAGTAACATATTAAGCCCTTAAATCTTACTTATCTTTTCTTCTCTCCTAAAATATGTAGAACAAATCACAATATTCATGGTATTTCTTTTCTTCTCCATCACAAATTTCATAATAGTCACTCATTCCCTAATTCCCATCATTTCTACTTGAGCAACCACTTCCTCAACATTAGTCAAAATCAGGCCCAGCAAAGTCAATCAATTGTCAGGTGCTTTTTGATACCTCTACCATTTATAGAATAAAAAGTTCCATTTAATAAAAGCATAAATTTCTCAAATACACCATTTTAGCAGATATTCCCATCCAATATTCAGATATTATAAGTTCTTATCACTCTAACATCATACTGCTATGCCATGTTTCTGACCTGATTCCCAAGCTTTTAGTCTAAATTATTCCTTCTGTCTAATTTAGTTGAAATGTATTCCCACAACAGTGTCTGCTCTGATTCTCCTTACAAAGATCCTCACCCAGGTGTCCTCTACCTTATTCCCTCCCCCAAGGTCCCAGGATATTACATATTTTCATGTGGATATATCTTCTTAATATCCAATGTATTTTCCATGATTCTTTTTAAATCTTCTGTTAATTATGAATACACTTTATACTTCCAGAAGTATACTCTTATCTTATATACTTAAGCTCAACTAATCTCAGTTGAACCAATAAGGTCAAATTTTCTTCATGTGTTAGGATCTATTTTCCATCTTTATTATCCATTCTTTGTGCTTAGTGTATACAGATGTCTTGGGTCCTTTTCTATTGCTGGATTCCTTATTTGCTTATTTTTTCCCTGAGAATTATCTTTTTCTTGTGTTCTTACTACTAAATTGGACTTAGCAACCAGATTAGTACAGCTATACAAACACTTTCCTCCTGCTCACACCTTTCTCAATTTAAAGTCGGTTATTTAGATCTAAATGTTAACTGATTCTTCTCTTTACAATGTAATCCTATTCCCAAGTATCCTAATAGTAATTAGAACTTATCTTTCTTTCCTTTGATGTTTTCTTTCTGCCATTGAAGTAATGCTCTATTCTAAGAAATAAAAAGATTACTTTTATCTCTAAATGCATTCTTCATCACGCCCTATAGTTCACCACATCTATGCTGAAAAGCATAAGGTATGATTCACTGTCTTTTGAATCATAAATTCACCATGGCTCTTTCAAAGAACACTTTATTGCCACTAAAAATTGAAAGTAGAGAAATATGTCCTTCCATTTTCACTTTCTCTTTCAGCATAGACTACAACCTATAAAATGTGCATGCATAGCTCCTGTTTTGTACTGGTAGCAACACAAACACCTCATATTCCCAGATACTCACTAAAAACTTCAGCTAAACCAGTCCCTTTAACTTTGTGGGTTAAGTTTCTTAGATAAATGTTGAGTCCACATGGTGTGGAAAGCTTTCTATTTAAAGTATATGAATATATATATATATATATATATATATATATATATATATATACATATGTATGTATATAAACGTACATACACACATACAGAAACACAGTATATATATGTGTGTGTGTGTTTACATATATGTGTGTGTGTGTGTGTGTGTGTGTGTGTATATATATACATATATATATATATGTATATATATATACACATGGATATAGTGAATGAAGGGTTTATTGGGGAAGGAGTGGCCTCCTGACTAATACTTATCTATAGAGATAAGCCTCCCAATTTTTCTGTCAATAGAATGTTGCAGTCTTCTCAAATATTTTCATCTGCAATTAATATAATATTTCGTGGATTTTGCGCAAACAGAATGAAAGACAGCTGACCCATAAGAAGAAAGACAATTGTTTAATTACACACAGCTATTTCCTTCCATTTCTTTCATCAATTTTATATCTTAATTTTGCACACAATGGCAGACTCACTTAGTCACAAACATCATTGAGAGCCACTCAGCCTTGAAGTTTCTACATGACCTCTGGGGAGCAGGTTTTAGTAAGCTAATGGTTTCTTTGCTTTGTAAAATGTGAAAGACCATTTTTTCCCTTTCAACACTGGTCTGTCCAAAGGACAGCTGACCAACTCATTGTCAAGTAATATGGGATCAGTGAACATGTCCAATTAAAATTAGTGGACTTTTCTACTTCACCCTTGGAATCCTACCTTCTTCATTTGATCTAGCTGTGTTATATTGAACATTAGACCAGGAAACTGCAATATGAAGTTCCTACTCTATAGAAACACACACACATGCACACACAAATGCACATGTGTATGTGTGTATGCACACATATATATTACAAAAATAGTGTTTAAAAATATTGCAATGCATGGATAAAATGTTTTCATTTACAGAGCAAATGTAAAACTACTACTCTCCCTCCTGAGGCCTAGATACCTCCCAACATACCCCAAGGTGTAGAATCAATGTGAACAATGATGTTCTAGGGCATATATAGTGTGAATCTGTTTAACATTCCTTTTAGGTAGGAAAATAATGTCCACTCAGTGTTCAATGCTCTAGAACAGTAGTTCCCAAGGTTCTGAAATGTCTTTCCACAATAAAAGCAACAATAACAGAATATCTTTCAAATGACTGGGGTAATTTAATACTCTACTAAAAATATTCGTTAAATTCTTACAATAGGAATAGTAACTTTTGTCCCAAAATTTGAATCAAAATTTGCACGGTAAATAATTATATTCATTAAAAATTTCTGCCTGTAATTTGAAAACTTTAAACATAAAATTATGTTTATAAAATAATTAGAGATTACATGAAACATTCCATGAAAATTAAAAGCATCGAAGTAAAACCTCTTATTCATGCTATTATCTGCAAAACTCTATGTTAAAATTATTTTATAAATTTTATTTAGTAGAAACAAAATCTTTAGGTAAATAAATAATTATTTGTAAGTTGTTTCAACCTTGTGGTGGTTGGAAAACAATTTGGTGATAGGTTGTGTAATAGAGAGAAATATTGCATTTAGTCACAAGGGATACAATTTAAGGTAAATGTTGCACAAAATCCAAAAATTATTATGAACATAATCATAAGAGATTTGAATCATTGCAGAAATAAATCTATAAAGATTCAAACATACACATTGTTTCTGTCATAGGAGAAAAATTTGCGACAAACCTGGTCAAGTGTTATCTGCTTTAAAGAGCCTTTGGAGAATTGTAGTGTGAAACCCTTGGACAATTGGCAAAAATAACCAGGTTAGTAAACCATTAAGTGGAAAGAAGTGCTCTACAAGAAGAGAAGGAAAAGTTAACATTACAGATTTATACTTTAGGTGAACTTGAGGTCCCTGCTCAAACTCAGAATGGAACTCAGTCCTGGTTGTCTTGCCATTATCATGGACGTTCAACATTCTCAAACTACAAGTAATCAATTATGAAGGTGAATGAGTACACTTGTCAGAAAGCATCAGAAGAAAGGATGCTGCCATCACTAATACTGGAAACCATTTATCTCTGAAACTTAACTTCTTCTTTATTAATATAAATTTATTTATTTGACTTTTTACATTCATTTCCACAAAATTTTGGGTTCCAAATTCTCTCCCCGTTTATCCCGTTCTCCCACCCCATTACACTGAGCATTCTAATTTCCCCTATCACCAATCTGCCCTCTCTTCTATCATCCCTCCTTCTCTGTGCCCATCTTCTCTTTTGTGTTGTAGGGCCAGATAACTTTCTATTCCCCATTACCTCTATTTCTTATTTCCTAGTAGCAAGAACAATACCCGAGAGTTGTTCCTAAAACTGTGAGTTCCAACTTCTCCCCATCCCTCCCTCCCCACCCATTCCCTTTGGGAAGGCAGGCAATTCAGTATAGACCTTGTCTGTGTAGTTTTGCAAATGACTTCCATAATAGTCATGTTGTTTAAGAATAACTATATTTGCCTCCATCATAACCTGCCCCACATTGTTGCTATTCTCTCTTTTGATCCTGTCCCTCCCCGTGTTGACTTCAAATTGCTCACTCCTCCCATTGCCCTCCCTTCCATCATCCCCCCCCTCACCCTGCTTATCCCCTTCTCCCCCACTTTCCTGTATTGTAAGATAGGTTTTCATACCAAAATGAGTGTGCATTTATTCCTTCCTTTAGTCGAATGCAATGAGGGTAAACTTCATGTTTTTTTCTCATCTCTCTTCTTTTTCTCTCGAATAAAAAGTCTCCTGCTTGCCTCTTCTATGAGAGATAATTTACCCCAATCTATTTCACCTTCTCTCCTCCCACTACATTTCTCTCTCACCATTTCCTTTGATTTCTTTTAAGATATGATCCCACCCTATTCAATTCACTCTGTGCTCTCTGTCTCTTTGTATGTGCATGTGTGTATGTGTATGTGTGCGTGCACACATGTACGTGTGTGTGTATGTGTATGTGTAATCCCACCAACAACCCAGATACTGAAAAGTTTCAAGAGTTACAAATATTGTCTTTCCAAGTAGGAATGTAAACAGTTCAACTTTGGTAAGTCCCTTATCAATTCTCTTTGCTGTTTACTTTCTCATGCTTCTTTTCATTCTTGTGTTTGAAAGTCAAATTTTCTTTTCAGCTCTGGGCATTTCATCAAGAATGCTTGAAAGTTCTCGATTTCATTGAAAGACCAGTTTTTCACATGAAGTATTATGCTCAGTTTTGCTGAGTAGGTGATTCTTAGTTAAAGTCCCAGTTACTTTGACTTCTGGAATATACTATTCCATGCCCTTTGATCCTTTAATGTAGAAGCTGCTAGATCTTGTGTTATCCTGTTTAGCTTTCATAATACTGGAATTGTTTCTTTCTAGTTGCTTGCAGTATTTTCTCCTTGACCTGGGAACTCTGGAATTTGGCTACAATGTTCCAAGGAGTTTCTCTTTTTGGATCTCTTTCAGGTGGTGATCAGTGGATTCCTTGAATACTTATTTTGCCCTCTGGTTCTAGAATATCAGGGCAGTTTTCCTTGATAATTTCATGAAAGATTGTTTCTAGACTTTTTTGTGATCATGGCTTTCAGGTACTCCCATAATTTTTAAATTGTCTATCCCTGGATCTATTTTCCATGTCAGTTTTTTTTCCGAAGAGATATTTCACATTATCTTCCACTTTGTCATTCTTTTGGTTTTCCTTTGTGATTTCTTGGTTTCTCAGAAAGTCATTAGCCTCCATATGTTGCATTCTAAGTTTGAGAGAACTATATTCCTCAGTGAGCTTTTGAACCTCTTTTTCTACTTGGCTAATTCTGCTTTTGAAAGCATTCTTCTCCTCAATAGCTTTTTGAACCTCTTTGGCAATTGAGTTAGCCTATTTTTCAAGGTGTTATTTTCTTCAGCATTTTCTTGGGTCTCCTTTATCAAGGTATTAACCCGCTTTTCATGCGTTTCTTGCTTCTCTCTAATTTCTCTTCCCAGTTTTTCCTCCACCTGTCTAACATGACTTTTAAAATCCTTTTTGAGCTCGTCCATGGCCTGAGACCATTGGATATCTACTTCAGATGTTTGGAATGAAGAGGCCTTGTCTCCTATTTCTTTCCCTGA
>JAQQSK010005981.1:0-14654 GCA_028658325.1 Potorous gilbertii
GGCTGAGACATGCATTCCAGTATATTGACTGTGGTAGCATGTATATATTCTGTTGACAGTGAAATTCTTGAATTGCTCAAAATGTTTTTATCATTCATCTAGCATACAACTTTAAATTCATATTGCAATTCCAAGGTTTGTAGATGGGATGGCCTTCCCCCAAAGTTTCAAACATCAGTGAGCCTAATGTTTTTAGCAAACATTATTTGAAGAGATTTCTAGTGTTTTGCAGGTATACTCAACACTTTGTGGCAATGTGTATGTTACATACAAGGGCTCCTTGTTGGATTTTCCCTTTAGTGGCATTTCAGTCTTGCATTTGAGTGATATATTTTCTTTTGTTGCCATTGATTACTTCTCTGACCAGTTTTCAGTATGAACAGTTGTAGCGCCAGTGTGATATTCACAGAGCCTACAGCAGCCATGAATATCCTGGTACAATTCTCAATCACGAAATACAGACCCTCCACATGGAAGACACAACCAAAACATTTATTCAGATCCCAGGAAGCCAAATGCATCGTAGTAACAAAGACATCTATATAAAATAACAATGCAGAGGGCAACACCTGCCCCAAGCCATCCCTCTATTAGGTTTCCCACAAACCAACTCCCTTAAACAAATCACAGACAGGCTCCCATAAACAAAATGCCTTTCTCTCACAGCCAGCTGCAGGATTGCCTGTGTCCTTCAGTTCTGACCGCTCTCTCACTAATTTCCCCTCCACTCTGCTCTAGCTCCACCTCTTCTTGTTCTACCCTCCCTGCTCCACCCCTTCTTGTTCTACCTATTCAGCAAACTCCTCCCACCTCAGGCTCCATGTGACTCAGACTTCCATGTAACCCAGGCAGGTCACATGGGCCTATTAATGAATAGGAAAGATCTTCCCATTTATATTACCAATGCACCCATTTCCAAAGAAAAGGAAGATTATAGAGTCTGAGAGCTATATTCCAAAGAGCTTGACTTTTTTTCTCTCAGAATTCAATAAACATATTATTAAAGGGATTGCTAACAAACATGTAGAAAAGAAAGCATCTATCACAAAGAGTCTGCATGGCTTCAACATATACAAGAGGGCCTGTTATTACAGGTTCTTTGATCTATTCTAAAAGCAGAGCAACTTTTGAGGGGTCAACAATCACTTTAGTCAAGCACATACATCATTCACTTAGTTCAGGTGAAAAAGTCATCACCCCGAACTTTAGAGAAAATGCAAACAGAGAAATAAAAATCAGCAGACAGCTTCCAGCTGCCTTACCACAGGCAGTACATACATCACAGACCAACAGACAGATCCAACTGTCTGACCATCATATACATACCAGAGAAAGAAGCACCAACATCTGAATTTTCAAAGCCTGGGGCTCCTTAGTGGCTCCCCAAAGTCTTATCTAGCACACAAACCTTCTTAAAAAAACTAAGCCTCAAAGTAAAACCTCACCTTAAAGTATTTGGATACTTTTCAGAGCTGGAGGGCAGGACCCTTTGACCCAGTGCCAGCAATAGACATTAACAAAAGGTACCTGAGGCCTATTAGGATCTGTTTAACATTACACTTCATCACACAAAGGGTCATGCCAGATTAATTTCCTTTCCTTTTTGACATGCTTGCTAATTGGCAGAGCAGAGGAATACTGTTGCTTACCTAGATTTCAGCAAAACATTTGACACAGGCTCTCTTGTCCTTGTAAACAAGCTGGAAGGAGTAGGCTAGACAACAGTTATTGAAGGATTCAGAACTTAGTTAAATGGACAGACCTCAAAAGCTGCCTTTAATAAATTGATGTCATTTTTGACTCAAGTGCCCAGCAGAGTGCCTTAAGGATGCTTTTCACTTTATTCTATTCAACATTCATGACTTGGATGAAGGCACAGGTATCATACTTATGAAATTTGCAGGGGAGACTAAGTTTGAAGTCTGTTAGGTTACAAATTAGGTTACTACCACGTTAGATGATAGAACCAATATTCTGAAAGATCTCAATAGACTAGTACAGTCACCCAAATCTAATATGATGGAAAATTAATGAGTTTAAGTGTTAAATCCTGTCATTTAGGTTCAAAAAAAGAGGTTCCCAAATACAAGTTATAAAAGGAAAGGCGAAATGAGAGGCAGAGAGTGACAGAGAGGTAGAGACAGAGAGTAGAAATAGACAAGAACATTGTTAAGTACTTATGATGTGCCAGTCTGCACTAATTGCTGACAGTCTCTCCCCTCAAGGAACTTATTACATTCTTTTGGATGAAAATATATAAAGAAGAGGGAGAGAGGGAAGGAAGGAAGGAGTGATACATGAGCAACAGCCCTGGTCAAGGCAAAGAAAAAACTAATCTGTCAAAGCCTGGTGTCCCAGAAACAGAATCCAAAGTTCTAAAGAGAGGGGTTGAGGATGATCACTGTTCAGGCAACTGAAGGAAGTCAGGAAGTAATGACTGCTTATATGAAAAATATCTGGGGGTTTTGGTGGACTTCTTGCTAGTTCAGCATGGATTACCTGGGTGACTTAACAGCAAAAGAAAATTAACAGGATTTTATGCTGTATGGAGAGACATAGTGTCTAGAATATATGAGTTGATCTTCCCTCCCTAGTCAGATCACACCTGAAGAATTGTGTTCATTAGCAAGAAAAAAATACAGTGTTTCCAGAAGAGAATAATATGACCATCGAAGGGACTGAAGACTGAACCTTGTCAATATTAATTGAAGGACTTAAGGATATTCATCCCAAAGAAGAAAAGACTGAAGTAGGAGAGATGGTTTTCAAATATTTGAAGGCTTGATATGTGGGAAATGGATTAAAGTTGTTCTAGTAAAAGCTTTAAAAAGCAAAATCAAGAGCAGTGGGTAGAAGCTGTATGAGAGGCAGATTTAGGTTCGATATAAGGGGAAAAAAGTTCCTAATAATTAGAATTATCCAAAAGTGGGATGAACTGCCTTGGAAGGTAATGAGTTTCCCCTTATTAGAGGCCCCTTTAGCGAAGTCTTGATTACTTATTTGGAATGTTGTAGGAAGGATTCTTAGTCTAATAAAATTTGACCAGTACTGACATGGTCTACTATTCGATGACCTCTGAGTTTCTTGTTGAAGCATTATTGCTCTCCTTGCTTCTGGTTTTCCTTTTCTAAACCATCTTCTGTACAGCTGCCAAGTATTCCTGAAGTACCAGATCCAATCATGGCACTCTTTTGCTCAAGAAAATTTACTGGCTTCCTATTACTTCTAGGACAAACTATAAACTCTCCTCTTTAGTATTTAAATCTATCTTTCTGTGCCAGTTTCACATATCTCCTTTCCCATGTATGCTGTTTGTGCCAAATTGGCCCATCCTTCCCCTTACATGACATTTCATCATCCATCTTCATGTCTAGAATGCGCTTCCTCTTTAATTCTGCCTGTTAGATTCCTTAGCTTCCTTCCAGGTTCAGTACAAGTGTAATGAGGCCTTTCCTGATGTCTCTTTTTGGTGTTGTTTGTCCCCTGCCTCTTGAAATTAATATTTTACATTGACTTATTTGTGTGCTTGCTGTTTCCCAGTTAAGATATTTGAGGAGAATAATGTTGTCTTTGTATTCCCTTCACCTGAAAAAAGTATAGTAAATCGTAGATACTTAGTAAGTGCTTTTTGAATTTAATTGAATTCTGAATCTGTAAACTGAGGCCTAACTAAGCAAAGTAATTCCCCTAAGAATGCAAACTTTGTGAGTGGCAAAGATTGAATTGAAGAACTGAACTAGTCTTCTTATTTCAAGTGCAGTCAGTGTTCCTTGGGAAGTGTTATAACAGGTTTGCCTCAGTTCTGTATTTGTAATTGCTGATTAGTAATTAAATCAGTATTGTTTTAACAGACTTGACATTAAACAATTTTATTAGTTTTCCCTTTCATATTAACTCTACTTCAATAGTCCTGGTTATTTGCTATTGTCATTTGTGCGACCAATTACAAAATTTTTTAAAGTATTTTTTACATTTGAAATTACAGATGGTTACTTTAATAAAGACGTATTCAAAATAGTGTATTAATGGAATTTTTTTAGTCTAATCTGCTTTGTGCATATTCAGGAAAGAATTTGGTTTGAGACAATAGCATAAATTCTAGGCCTCCAAGAAAAGACCAGTGAAGAGGGGAACCTCACCATACCCAAAGGCCCATGCCAGTTCCCCCTCCCCCTTCCAGTCTTCCTTTCATAGATTCCCAAGCACCCCAGGGAATGTTTGGATGGCTACAACCATGGAGAGGATGGAATTTTAATTAAGTTATTGTTGGTTTTTTCCAGACCTCTATCTTTGTTGGAAAGTTGTTTGCATTCCTGTGGTCCAAAATATAAGGAAATGATCCATATTAACAATTTTCAATTATTTCCTCAAGGGTTCCTTTATTGGCAAACTCCTTTAATGTTTTTATTCATAATACAGAGAGAAATGACTCAGAGCATGACATTAGTTCTCTGTGGACCCATCTTGTATATTTTCTTCCAATGTTTCTTATTCAACTATAACCCAAGGTGGATGGACAATTGTGTCCTTTCTCATTATTCTTTTGACAATAATTTTCAGATATCTGGTCCTTTTCTCAGAATATTTCTCTGGGGATTCTCTTATCCTGTTCAGAATACTAGGATTTTAATTGGCTCAGGATTTTTAGGAGTCCCTTAATTCTTTCTCTGTCATGACATGAATAGAAACCTTGAAACCTTTAAAGTGTTGCTGTGTGAAATGGGTTTGTTTGAGTTGAAAGATATGATAACCATTACACTAATAGCAACGTTCAATTAGTAAGTGATGAGGGGTGATGGATGATTCCTTTTAAGGTTTCTGTTTGTGGTAGTGAAAATGACCCCATGATTCAAATATCAAAATATTATCCATATTCTAATGAGTGATAAAAGAAAGAGGAAAAAGCAGTTCGTAGCATGCCCAAAGGATTTCCATTGAACAACAAATGGTGAAAAAAATTGTGGTAAGGAACTTTATGAGCCCAAATGTAGTTAAGTGATCATTCTCAAATGTATCTTCTGAGATCACCTTTAAGTACTAACTGGAAAATCTGGTCACAAATTGAAGAGATTCTCTTTGGTTTTATGAATCAGAATTTTGTGGTTAGTGGTATTTCTATGCATAGAAGAACAATATGCTATCCTGCTTTGCTTTTACTGACTGATGGTTTAGTTGCCTCATAAATAAACACTTTGCTGAACATAGAGGATTTAAGTATATTTCTTGCTTGTTTGTTTTGTAGATGGTTTTGTAATTAAAAAAATCCCTGTACTGCTCCTGGTATCTCCCTTTTGGGTTGCTTCTTTTGAAATTTTTTATTGATATATTTAGGTTTTATCTCTGTCCTACTTGTCCTACCCAACCAGTAGAATAAAAAAGGAAGGGAAAAAAAGCAACAAAAAAACTAGCCAGTGGAGTCAGAGTCAGATAATATATGCCATGTTTCATATATAGTCTCTTGCTTATACAGAAGGATGTTGTTTTTCCTTTTAAAAAAATATTTTTCATTAATAAGCATTTATTTTCTCTCCTTCCCTCCTGCTTCCCTCATTGAAAAAAAGAAAAACAAAAACAAAACTCTTGTAATTAATATGCAGTCAAGCCAAACAAACTTTGCCTTGGTCAGGCCCCAAAAGTATGTGTCTCATTCTGTATCTTGAATACAGCACTGTTCTGTCAGGAAGTAGGTAGTAACATTGTTCATTGTTATGAATTATTATGCCACAATTATTAATTAATAATTAAAAATTATTATACCACGGTAGTATTCCATTACATTCCTATATTTTAATTTGTGCAGCCATTGATGAACACCTCCTTAGTTTCTAGTTCTTTGCTACTACTAAAGAGCTGCTATAAATATCTTTGTACATATAGGTTCTTTTTTTAATCTTTCTTAGATTTCTTTGGAATCTTTGTTCTAGTAGTGATGTTGCTGGATCAAAAGTTATATATACTTCTGTGATTTGGGGAAAATAATTCTAATGTCTTTCCAAAATATCTAGACCAATTCACAGTTCTACCAATAGTGAATTAATATGCATGTTTCCCCAACATCCCTGCAACATTGTTATTTTCCTTTTTTGTCACATTTGCAGATCTGATAGGTTTGAGGTAGAACCTGAGATGTGCTTTAATTTACATTTCTCTAATAGTGATTTGGAGCATTTTTTAAAATATGCAACTAATGGTTTGGATGTTTTTCTTTGAAAGCCATCTGTTTGTGTCCTGTGTATCATTTGAGGAATTGCTCTTATACTTATAAATTTGAATGAGATTCTTATTCAGAATCATCCTGTTTATCTTGGCAAAGTGCCTAGTAGATAATAGTTGCTTAATAAATGCTTGTTGACAGGAATTGGAAATATCAAAGAAAGTTGCTGCAAAGATTTTTTTTTCACTTGGTTAACTGTTTCCCTTCTAATTTTATCTTCATTGGCTTGATTTGTACAAAAATTTTTAAATTGCATACAATCAAAATTGTCCATTTTATCTTTTGTGCTAATTTTCATCCCTAGTTGGTACCTTTTTACAACTCTTTTCCATGGCCTTGGTCATTATAATTGCAGCATCAGTTTTCATTGTTTTTTGTCATTGTTGTCTTTTTTCTTTACATTGTAGGTAGTCATTGAGCAACTAGATGACATAGTAAATAGAGCAAAGGACTTGGAATGAGAAAGCTATGACGTCAAGTCCTGTCTAAGACACTCCCTAGTTGTGTGACTGTGAGTCAGCCATTTAACCTCTCTACCTCAGTTTCCTCATCTGTAAAAATGGAAATAATCATAGCACCTGCATTGTTGTGAAAATCAAATGAGATGACATCTGTATAGCACTTCGCAAACCTTAAGATGCTCTATAAATGCTAGCTATTATTTTCTTTCCTAGTTCTGTTTATTTCACTTTATATTATTTCAGATAGACTTCTCTGAATTCTTCATAATCTATCTCTCTCCTCTCTTCTCTCCCTCCTCTTTCCTTGCCTCTTCTTCTCTTCCCTCCCTCCTCTCCCCACCCCGCTTCCAGGCTAAAAGTACAGATGACACTCACAGACTTAATCACAATACTGATTGACGTGAAAGTTTTAATCTACTCTGTTTTTCTGATTTGGCCTGGGTTGGTCCCCCTTAGGCAACCTGGTGACCCTCAGCCCCTCGGGTTCACCAAGAGCTATTGTTCTCAGCCTTCCCCAGCAGCAGAAATTATGTGTATGCTCCTACCACATGTCCAAGTATAGTCACCATTCTTAGCTACAGTACCATCCAGTTTATTTATTATATTTTGTGATACTTTTTGCCACTTCTTTCCATTTAGAAACATTAAAAAAATTTTTTTGAGTGATTAATGTCCCTTCCAGGAACGTCCCAAATAATTGGACACCATGGTAGTTTTATGTGAAGCTTTGCCAGCCCAAGAACTATCGTGATAATTACCATAATATGGAAGTGCCTTTCCTCTTTCAAGTTTGGTAGGAGGCTCTCTGAACTACAGTTTTCCCTTTTCCCTACTCTGAGCTCCACCCCAGGTGCCGTTTGCAATCTTGAGACAGGCCTAGAGAATAAAGCTGGAACATCTTCTGGATGGTCTGACTGGTAGGAGAAAAAAATCACGTGTTGTGGGTGGCTGATCCTGGGACTAGCTTTTTGTCGGCCCTTTACCTACGAAAAATCCCTTGTATCTCTTTTTGAGTCTAGTTTTATTTCTGAAAATATTCAAATGCTTCTTTATAATCGAATGTCTTATCTTTTTCATTTATAGTGAAGCTCAGATTTGCAGGGTGGGTTACCCTGGATTGCATCCTAAGCTCCTTTGCTCTTTGGAAGATATAATTCCATTCCCTTCTGTGTTTTCTGGTGGGTACAGAATAGTCTTGCATTATTTTAATTTCCTTTCCTTTGTTCTTGAGGGTGTTTCTTCTGAATGCTTGCAGAATATGTTTCTGAACTGAATTATTAAACTTAACCACTATATATGTTGAAGTTTTCAGTCTTAGGGTTTTTTTCTGGAAGTGATCTGTAAATTCTTCCAGTTAGTATTTCACTTACTGTGTTCAAAAGTTCTGGGTATGTCGCTACTATTATTTTCTGCCATTTTGGTTTTAATATATTTTGTTCTGTTCTAGTTTGGTAGACCTGTGATCTCTAGATTGTTTCTCTGCACCCTCTCTTCAAGATCAATATGTTTTGCTTTTATAGTGAACTTACTTTCTTTTAATGTCATTGTTCTTTTATTTTCTTCTTCTAGATTGACCATAACTCTGTATATTTTCATTTCTGATCTATTATTCTCTCCTTTCTCTCCTTTAGCAAGATTTGTTATCACGGATTCCAGTTTTCCTATTCTCCCCGTTACTTCTGCACTCATAATTCTCATTTCACTTTTGAACCACTCAGGAGCAGTTTTAGTTCCATGTTCCCCTCAAATTCCACAGGGTCTGCAGGCTCATCAGATATTTCATTTTTTTCTTTGTTTCCTTTGCTATATTCATAGATGTTTGAACTCATTGTCTAGATCTGGAGGCTATATTTCTTTCTAATGTTAATGATTTCTCTCATGATTTACCTGCTAATGTTCAGGGTCTTTGAATTTTCTTCCTCTTGAGATCTTTGGTCATTTCAGTCTTCCCCCCTCCTCCTATTTTCCCCTATTAATTGCTTTCTAAGTCTTTGATTTGCTAGTTTCTTTGGGAGCTGAATCTCCTCTTACATTGGGCAGTTCATGGTACATCAACTGAAGTTTCCATCATACATGACTTTTGGGTGAACAGAACTGGCTCCATCTGGGTTCTGAGTACTTTCCCTCAAGCTTAGGTGAGTGCCACAGGTGCATCCCCCACCTCCTAATCTCAGCTTTGCTACATGCACACTGTGAGCTGTTTAGGTGTCCTGTTCTGCTCCCTGTATTCCTCAATTTTCTGACAGAACTGCCATGCTCAGTGTTAGAGGGTTAATTTTTATAATTTAGGTCCTTGAGGGTCAGGGAAAAGTTGGGGTAGGATGTGGTGTTGAGCATTATTTCCAGTTGAGATACACATCCTGCTTCTTTCCTTCTGTTTCTGGCTCTCCCACTGAGAACTTTTGCAGCACAGAATGCTGTCTGCTGTGATGCTGCTGTGTGGTCTCAGTAACTTTCTATAATTTAGAGTACTGCAGAGAGGTATGCTGGCTGGTTATCTGTTCTAGCCTGAGTAAACTTCTACCTACTAGAATCAGGATTTCCATAGCCCTGGAAAAAAGGAAAGTAGATTGGGGTTTGGGTTTTAAGTCTGTTGCAAGACAATATGGGTCAGTTAATGCAGCCTTGCTGCTGATGGTGTGAGGCAAGAGGGAGGGTTACTAAGTGGACCCAGTGTAGATGTCAATTCATTGGTTTTTCACCTTTTTTTTGTATTCCAAGTATGTTAAATCAGCACTTAATTCTTGTTTTGAAGAGATTTGAGAGATTGAGGGAATCAAAATGTCTAGTCTTTCATCTTGTCTAATGACATGATCTAGAAGTTGCATCTCTTGTTAGACAGGTGATTGGGCAATGGGTTTTTATTGAGGTCTTTCTCTATCTTTCTTTAGGCCTTCAGTGACCCGAAATTGGGTTCCAGAATAAAGCTGAGAATTCATGTCCTGGGTGGAAAAACAAGAGCCAGGTAAAATAAATAAACAGTATATTCCTCAGAGTGTTACATGCTGTGATATATAAGAATAAATTATTTCATAATGTGGAAAAAATGATAAATTGAAGAAAATATAAACTCTCAATTTTAAATGTGAATGTATTAACCTACCCAATAAAATAAAAAGAGTGACAGTTTGAAAAAGAGAATAACCCACAATTTGTTGCTACAAGAAACACATTTTAAAAGCAGACACAGAATAAAATGAGAACATCAAGTGAATTCAAAAAAGCAGAAATTGTGAACGTGTTCATTTATTTCAGGTGTCTCTGACTCTTCATGATCTCATTTGGAGTTTTCTTGACAAAGATACTGTAGAGAGGTTTGTCATTTACTTCTCCAGCTCATTCTACAGATGAGGAAACTGAGACAAACAGGTGAAGTGACTTGGCCAAGGTCACACAGCAAGTATGTGTTTGAGGTCAGATTTTAATTCAGGTCTTTCTGACTCCAAGTCTGGTGCCACTCAACTCCCATTGCCATCATGCTGTCAGACAAATCATAAACAAATTT
Organism: Potorous gilbertii; assembly: GCA_028658325.1. Classification (NCBI taxonomy): domain Eukaryota; kingdom Metazoa; phylum Chordata; class Mammalia; order Diprotodontia; family Potoroidae; genus Potorous; species Potorous gilbertii. The sequence continues at coordinate 10,181 of JAQQSK010005981.1, forward strand.
TCAAAACATAAAAAAGGAATAAACAAGAAAACTGCATTATTCTCAAGGAGCCATAGAGACAACAAACCAATATCAGTATGAATTTAGATCTTCCAGATGCCTAAGCATCAGAATTCATAAGGGATCCATTACTTGAACAACAAAATCATATAGACAGTAACAGTGTAGTAACAGATTTCAGTGACCTCTTTTTAGTTTTAGAAAAGTCTAATAGAAAAATAAAGGGGAAAAATATGAAATTTAACAAATTGCTAGGGAAACCAGAGCTAAGAACATGATGTCTTCTAAAAGGGTCTGCCTAAAAAATGAATACGCATAAATATTCATTCCACATAGAACTTTAAAAAAAATTATTTAAAAAAATATAGAGAAAAGAGCAGAACCAGAAGAACACTGTACACAGTAACAACCACAGCATGTGAGGAATTTTTCTTGTAGACTTAGCCTTTCACAGCAATGCAGGGACCTAAAATAATTCCCAAAGGACTCTTGAGACAAAATACACATTCAAATCCAGAAAAATAACTATGGAATTGGAGTGCAGAATATCTTCTCTTGTGCTATGTTTTGTTTTGTTTGTGTTTTTCTCATGGTTAATTTTAGTTCTTCTGTGCAACATGACTAATGTGAAAATGTGTTTAATAAGAATTTGTGTGTAGAACCCATGTAAAATTGCATGCCATCTTGAGTGGGGGGGAAAGGGGGAGAAAATCTAAGACTTTTGGAAGTGATTGTAGGAAACTGAAAGCAAATAAATTAATAATAATTTTAAAATTATCCATGTATGAGGGCACAGAGATATTACAAGTAAAGGGAAAATATAGAAATAGTAAGTATATAGACCGTAATACAATAAAAATAGTAATTAATTCAGGCCACAAACAAAAGACAGATGGAAATCAGTCTTAATAATGAAATCATAAATAATGAATGGGTCAGAGAACAAATCATTAAAAGAACAAAATACCAAAATTTCTGAGAAGCTCATGGGGATATTAGAAATCATACCTCTACAAACATAAAGAAAATAGAAAAAAGAGGGAATTAATTAAATGCCTATACATTTAAAAATTAGAAAGTCAACAAATAAACTTAAAGTGAGAGCAAGAGGAGATATTAAAAATATTAGAAGTAGATAAAATGGAAACAAAAAACTACAGAAATGAAGACTAAAATTAAAAAGTGATTCTTTGATGGGACTAATAATATTTATAAACTTTTAGCCAATCTAATTGGCAGTAAATGAAATGAACAAAATAGCAAATAAGGTGAAATCACAACAAAACTATAAGAAGTAAAAAAGAATAATGAGAACCTATTATACATACTAACAAAACTGAGAATACAAAAGAAATAGAAACACTTCCAAAATATATAATACTTAGACTAACAGAAGACCAAATTGGTGTCTTAAGTAATCAAATTTCAGAAAAAGAAGTGGAACCAGCTACAGAGGAACTATTAAAAAAAAACAAAAAACAAACAAACTCTTCTGGCCCTACAAAAGAATTCTATCAAAATTTTACAGAAAAATGTTAACCATACTACACAAATTATTCTCAAAAATTTAAAAAGTATCCTACCAAGTTCCTTTTATGAGACAAATATAATCCTAATACTTAAACTAGAGATGGATCAAAGCACAAAAGTACTTTAGACCAATGTCATTAATGAATATTTATTCAAATATTTTGAATAGAATCCTGTCAGACAACTCTAATTTACACAAGAAATAATTCTTCTTGATCACCTTCAATTTATATCAGGGATATGAGGGTGGTTCATTAATTGGAAAACTATCAGCATAACCAAATTTAAAACAAAAACATCCAAAATCACATTATCTCAAGAGATGTGAGAAAAACTTTTGACAAAATTCAATACTAGTTTATGATAAAATCCCTACAAAATATAGGCAAAAAAACCTTTTTTAATGTCATTAAAAGTGGCTATCCAAAATCAAAAGCAAGTATCGTGTGCAATGGAGATAAGACTAAAACTTTTCTGAATAGATACAGGATATTAAAATGATGCCCAATCTCCCTATTTTTACTTGATATACTCCTGGAAATGCTAGGAATAGTAATAAGACAGAGGGAAAAATTGAAGGTATGTTCAGTCATTGCAGTTGTGTCTGACTCTGTGATCCCTTTTACGGTTTTCTTGTCAAAGTGGTTCTCCATCTTACTTTATAGATGAGGAAACTGAGACAGGTTGAGATAAAGTGACTTGCCCAAGGTCATACAGATAGTAAATAAGTAACTGTCTGAGGCCAGATTTCAGTTCAGGAAGATGTCTTTCTGACTCCAGGCTTAGAACTTTCTCCATTGCACCACTTAGTGACCCCAGGTAAAGAGGTTAAAAAAAACCCAAACTATCCCTATTTGCTGATGATGTGATGGTTTGGTAGGAAAACCTTAGGGAAAAAGCAAAGATTCTAATTGAGACAATATCTTCAGCAAATTAAACCTTCAAAAATCAATTGAATTTATACATAATAATAATTTTAAAAGCCAATAGACAATAATAGAGAAATTATTTCAAAGAATATAAATTCATAAGGATCTAGGGAATCAATGAAATCACATAAATGACTTAAATAGATTAAATTACAAAATGCTATTTTTAAAAAGTGAATACTTTTAAGTAGGTGGAGCAATATTCAGTGAACATGGCTGGGCCATGTCAATATAATAAAATGACAACACGACCAAAGTTAATTTGCACTTTTAATGTCATACCAATTAAATTATCAAAATTATACTTTACAGAATTTGATAAAAGAATATCATAATTCATTTGGAAAAATAAAACATTTAGATTATCAAGGGATTGAAGAATAGGTACTAGCTCCTTCAGACTTCCAATTATATTAATAAAGTAGCAATCATCAAAACCATCTGGTATTGCATAAAATGTAGAGGTAGATCTGTGATATAGCCTAGAGTCACAAACAGTGGAACTCAATAACTTAGTATTTGATGAACTGGAAAATATAGATAAGAAAGAACTCCCTATTTGCTAAAAGCCACTTGGAAAACTGGAAAGCAGTCTGGCAAAACTTAGACTTAAATTGATACATTACACTGTATTCCAAAATACATTCTAAATCAATAGCCATAGAGGCAGTTACTAAAGGTAAAATAAATAACTTTAATTACTTGAAATTGAAAAGCTTTTGGACAGACAAAATTAATGCACCTAGATAGAGAAGGGAAGTAGTCAAATGAGAAAAAAAGATCTGCAACAAATTTCTCTGATAAGGGCTTGGTATCCAAAATACATAAACTGTTAACAACTATATATGCATACACATGTATATATACATATACATGGTCATATGACCAGCACTTCAACTTTCTCAATTCCACATTCCTCAATAAATAAGCTTTCAAATCAAAAGATTTGTAAACTATTAGCAAACACATGAGAGAATGATCCCAATGACTTAAGGAGAAATGCAAATCAAACAACTTTGAGGTTTCACCTCACAACCTAAAAATTGGCAAAGATGACAAAATATTGTAATAGTACTGGGGGAAGGGAAGTTATATTGGTACATTGTTTGTGGAGATGTGAATCTGTACAGCCATTTTGGAAAGCAGTTTGGAATTAGGCAAATAAAATTACTAAAATGTCCATATCCTTTGACCTAGAAAATAATATACACAATAATTACAACAATATAAACAAAGAACAAGGGGGGCGGAGCCAAGATGGTGGAGTAGAAAGACTCATCTGTGCTAGGTCCGAACCCACAGCCCATGGATTTCCTCTAAAAAGAACTCCCAACAAATTCTGGAACAGTGGAAGCCGCGCAGCAACACAATGAAGGAGATTTCTGCTCCAGAGATCCCAAAGGTCCATCACGCCTGGATGGGAGCGGAGCCCTCCCCTGCCCTGCCCCGGCCACGGAGCACTGAGAGGAGCAAGCAGAGCCAAGCAGGCTTCAGGGACGAAATCTCCAGCAGCCGTGAAGGTCCTTCCACCCACAGACTCACAGGTCAGTGAGAGAGACGGGCTGAGAGGGGAGTGGGGTGTCTCCAGGACTCAGACCCCCTTGGGAGGCAGCGGCAGCGGCAGAGGCAGAGGCAGCGGTGGCCAGAGGCACCCGGAGCAGGCTGCCAGAGGCTCCCAGAGCAGGAGGCCAGAGGCTCCCAGAGCAGGCAGGACCTTGGCAGGAGCTCCATTACAAAAGGTCTCTGCATAAACCCCCTGAGGAACTGAGCCTGGGAGGTGGCCCTGCCCCCACATGAGAACCTGATTTAATCTTACCCTGAATAGCAGCCAGGCCTGCCACCAAAAGCCCTGAGGCTGGGGAGCAGCATTTGAATCTCAGACCCCAAGCACTAGCTGGGCAGACCTAGGCAGGGGTGGAGAGGACTCTCAGAAGTCAATTAACTGGCTGGGAAAATGCCCAGAAAAAGGAAAAAAACTAAGACCATAGAAAGTTATTTTCTTGAAAAAATGATTC
>JAQQSK010005982.1:0-14653 GCA_028658325.1 Potorous gilbertii
CCTGGAGCCTGCTCGGATCTGCTTGCTCCTCTCGGTGCTGCGTGGTCAGGGCAGGGGCGGGCTCCGCTCCAGTCCGGGGTGCGATGGACCTTTGGAGTCAGTTTTTCAGGGCTCTCTGGAACAGAAATCTCCTTCACTGTGTTGCTGTGCGGCTTCCACTGTTCCAGAATTTGTTGGGAGTTCTTTTTAGAGGAAATCCATGGGCTGTGGGTTCGGACCTAGCATAGATGAGTCTTTCTACTCTGCCATCTTGGCTCCGCCCCTAATTCTATTTTTCTAAGGTGTTATTTTCTTCAGTAGTTTTTTGTGCCTCTTTTACCAACCTGTTGATTTTTTTCATAATTTTCTGGCATCATTCTCATTTATATTCTCATTTTTTCCTCTACCACTCATTTTTTTCTTTAGATCTTCCAGGAATTCTTGTTGGACTTATGCTGAATTTATATTTTTTTCCCTTGAAGTTTTGCTTGCAGCTGATTTCACATTGTTGTCTTCTTCTGAATTTGATTTTCCCTATCATTATAATAGCTTTTCATGGTCACATTCCTTTTTTGTTGTTTACTCATTTTTTTCAATATATTTCTTGACTTTAAACTTTATATTAAGATTGAACTCTGCTCACTTTGGAGATGGAGAGGCACTGTCCCAAACTTTAGGGCTCTTGAGTTTTTTTGCCCTGCTACTTGTAGAGTTAGCTCTAGGGGTCTGTAAGCTTTCTACACTTCTAAGATGGTGTGATCTGGGGAGAGATGTGGTCACTGCTCTTCGGATTTGTGCTCTGGTCTTCACCTATGAAAGGTCTCTGCTCCCCTTCAGCCACAAGAACTAGTGCTTTTCTTGGATCTGAAATTATGACCAGGTCTACTGCACCTCTGCAGTCACAGGTGTTAGTTCTCCTCTCTACCCTGGCACTGCCACCAGGGCCTCTGCTCTCGTCACCAACCACAGCACACCTCTTTGCCCTGTATCTGTGACCCACATTTGCATATGGGTAATGGAGTTGTCAAGCAGCTCCAGGTCCTGTGCCCAGTGCCAACAAAGGGATTCCCTGTTTTCTCTTTCTGATCAGCTGTCTGATCTGAGCTGGTAGCTCCTGAGGTGGTTGCTGATGCTGTCGCTGCCTCCAAGAGCCCACGACTCATGTTACCATGGTGTGCACTATGGGCTATACCCCACCCCAGTCACAAGCCTCTCCTGGGGACCTCCTAAGTTGTCTTGGACAGGAAAAATAATTCACTCTATCTAAACTTTTGCTGGCTATGCCACCCCAGATTTGATTTAACCCTTTACTTTAAAGTTGTTTGGAGGGGAATGTTGAGGGAATTTCTGGAGGTTGCTGCCTCTATTCCATCATCTTGGCTCTGCCCCATGCTTCCTCTTTTGAATATAGGGCAGAATGAGAAACCTAGTCACCAACAATTTTAATTCTTCAAAGGTTGTGGTGTTCCTCGACTTTCAGCTATATGGTATCATTGGGAATAAATTGATGTTAGAAAGTTGAAACTTTATATACATTTTGACTTTATCAATAAATCTTTAAAAATCATAAAGTTATGAAGCTAGAAACTTTGTTTTAGGGAGAAGCTTGTGTTCATTAAAAGTATTTTTCAAAGGGAATTAAAGATTGCCTTCTTTCTATTCAATCATAAATCCATCTCATTATCTGATTAGAGCACCTGTCCAAGACATATGTACTGATGGACCAACTCTATGTGTTATCAATACAACATACAACCTCTAGACCAGAGATAGTATGGCCTGAACCAGATTAAAATGCAATTGGGAAACGTTTAATAAAATAGAAATAAAATACAACATAGGTAATGTTAATTTGCTGTTTTCTAAGTCAATATGAGACTAGAGGGATGGTTCTATTTGAGTCTGACATCATTGTCCTAGAAGATAGGTATTCTTCACTGATTTAGTTTTTCTTGTGTAGACAAGTTAGACTGAATACTTTTGACAGATTTCAGAGTCTCTGATTTTAGAGTCTGCAATGTTTGAAGACTTTGATGAGCAGCAGGAAATAAAATTGGATTTGGAGTCAAGAGATCTGGGTTCAAAGTCCAATTCTGCCCCTTCACAGGCAAGTCACTTCACCTCTAGGGGCTGTGGTTTCCTTATCTGTAAAATAATGGAGTTAGACTAGAAGGCTTCTACAGTTCCTTTCTTCTCTAGCTCCATGATTTAGATCTGTGATTCTATATGCAATCAACACACTACCACCCACAATGGGAATGTCTGGAGGCCATCTCATCTTGAATACAGACACTTGGTAAGTTTTGTTAAATTGAATTGTCAGTGAACTGTTCCATGTGTATAGTCTTATCTCTTTTGCTCTCTGTGGAAAAGGACTGTAACATCTCATACTTCTCTGTGACCCCCACCGTGTTTAGCAAAATACTACATGTGCATCCTTGTCAATTTGAATTACAGAAGTTATTCATCCTCTTTTAGTAGTTATCAAGTGCCAGCATTTGTGAATCACCTAGTTGAAGGCTGTCTTCAGCCACGGAACAAAATAAAGATAACTGGTCCACTGGAAGAAGACCTTGACATTTTTGGCCATGAACTCTGCCTGCAGAGTTAATCAGTTAATTAGAACCCGCACACTCCCCACTCCCAACCAGAATTCAATCTGTCTACCTTAGGCTTGCAAAGAAAATCCAGAATGCTTGTGCCCATAATCATTGGCAGTTGTGTGGTTCAGTGGCTAGAGAGCAAGACTTGGAATCAGGAAAACCTGAGTTCATATCCTGCCTCAGATACTTACTAGCTGGCCAAGTCATTTAATTACTCTATGTGTCGTCCCCAGATCACCTCTTATTCTTTCTGTCTCTTTGTCTCTGTCTGTTTGTCTCTATTTATGTCTCTCTCCTTTCTTTACATCCTAGAATTGGCCATTTTGCTGTCTGGAACCCATAAGCCTGCTCTACTGCTCTCCCAAAGTTTTCTCTGTAAAATGGGAATTATAACATCTGTCTTCACTGATTAATAGGAATATCAAATAAATCAACATATGCCAAGTGCTTTGTAAACTTCTAAGTACTATATAAATGCTAGATGTTACTATTATCTCCCCTTGAAATTGTTTATACTTGAGAAAGACTGATTTCCCAAACTGCAGAACACAGAAATGGTTCCTGTAAGTCAGTAAAGCCAAGCTGGCAGGTATAGGAATACTGTCTACCTACAGAATATGAGAAGAGATGCAGCGGCTTGTTTGATGGATATTTTTATCAGGCATCCCACTTGCACACCAGCCTACCTTCATAAACTTCCACAATACCCAAAGTATTCATTTACTTAAATCCCCAAATAATTCCATTTTCTCCAGTAGGAAAACTACACAAATCATCCTGATTTCTCCCCAAATTGCCTCTTTTTCTGTCTGTCTCTCTCTATACACACACCAACACCCACACCCACCTATTCACCCACACATATGTATATATGCATGTGTGCACGTGCACACGCGTATATGTGTGCGCGTATGTGTGTACATGTGTGTACATATATATCTTTCTCTGTCTCTTCTTTCTATATAACCTGGATTTAGTGGCTTTCTCTATCTGGAATCCATAAGCATACTTTACTTCTCTCCCAGTTCTTGGGATTGGCAAGAAACACAGCATGACAGATCCCAGATTCCATTTATAGGGAACCAGAGGCTGCAGAGTATTTTCCAAAAAATACTTGTGTAATAACACTGGGGATTGTGAAATCCTTTAGTTCCACATTGCCCAGACTAGAAACACTCCCAGCTACTCTACATTTGTCCTCCTTTCCAATATCCCCCTCCTCTATACCAGTTACCTTTCCCTAACCCTAGGTTTCCTCACTAAATATACCTGCCTCTTACATATACAATGAGGGTTTCACTTTACTATCAAATGGGATGTTTGGACTTTTTGTCTGTATTTTTTCCATTCCTAGTCTATGTCTGGAATGAACTCTTTTCTACATGGTCATCTGTGTCAAGTCTTAACTATAAGTTTTTAGAGGGGAAAGAGCCTGGTCATCTTCATGCCATATTCCTGTTTCTCTTCTGAGCATGCTAGCTCCAGCCCTGGATTGGTAAATACTGTCTATATCTAGGTCAGATCCAGACCCACCATGCTGCTGGCTAGTCATCTCTGTTACCATACCATTTGTCTTCAACCTCCAACCTTTAGCCTGGCACCCCTGCTCCTCCCCTGGGACCGTCAGTTTCTGATTAGTGACAGCTCACCCTATCTAGTCCATTCCAGATCCAGTTGTCTTCATGTTAAGGCATCATTGCAACCTCTAGTCCAGGGAACAGTAATGAAATCAACATGATCATTTCTGGAAAGTTCTCATCAATTACCTCATCATAGCTGTAGCTTTCCTGACCAAAACACTCCCTGACTACCATTCCTCTTTATTTGTTGTCTTTTCCTTTTAGAATATAAGCTTCTTGAGGGCAGGCACTGTATTTTTTTTTGTATTTGTGTTTATAGTGCTTATCACAGTACTTTTAACATAATAAAGCTTACTAAATGCTTTTTCATTCATTTTTTTCATTCATTCATTCCCTCATCCATGTCTACATAATTTTCTTTGCACAGGAACTGTCCTAGTACAACATAGAAGAAAGCACGTAAGAAAAATCATGTTAATGATGGTAACAAGGATTGTCTCCAATTCCCAGCCCATGGGCTTTCATAGGTATAACTGGTATCCATCCTTATCATAGCTACTTCAATTTCTTACATTTTAATTAATTCTTTTGCCCTTGTTCCCCATGGAGATTTATGTCAGAAAGTTGTGACTGTGGGGAAAACAAAACAACATTAAAAATCAAAATCATAAATGAGTTCATCAGCCAATAATTGAATATAGAAATGTGGGAAGGCAACTAAGTTCTGGATTTCATAATTCATGCTGATTTCTCTCCCTAAATTATTTTGCCTGAAGATAATGGGAATGAGTCTACACCCTATGCTTTTACTTCTCCACCAGCCTCCTCAAGCCTTGACAATCCATTTTCCATGCTCAGCACTCTACTGAAACTTCTTTCTCAAATCTTACCAGCTACCTCCTTCTCCGTAATAGCTTTTAATATTTCTTTTTACATTTAGTATCAACCCGAATCTCACTGTACCATTTAACACTTTTGATAGCCTAGGCCTTCTGAATATTACCGCTCCCTCTGGCTTCAGAGACAGTATCCTGGTGTTCCCTATTGCATTTGATGATTGTTCTTTTTTTTTTAAACCAGTGCTAAATGTAGGTTTTCCCCAAAGTCTTATCTCTGGCCCTTTTCTCTCTTTATACATATGCTTTCTCTCTTTTGATAATTTCATTAATTTTCTAACCTTTCAGCTATGCAGATAATGACCAAACCATTCTGTCTTCTGAGATCCAGAACTGCTTTTACAGCTATCTGTAAGGTGCCTACAAGAGACCCAAGACTTGGCTCTCTTCTAAAATTGGTTCCTCTTTCTGGTTTTACTTTTTCTGTATGGTCCCACTACTAGCTGTCTCCAATTTCAAATTTGCTCTTGCCCCTGACTTTTCTCTCTCCAACAGCTCTTATATCCAATCAGTTAATAAATTCTCTTGGTTTTATCATGACAATCTCCCTCTCACATGCCCTCTCTATTCTCTTGGCCACCGTCCTTATTTGGATTCTTTTTTGCCATCATCCAAGCCTCCCTTATTTGTGAGATGCATGACCTTGGGTAATTCATTTCCCACTTCTGGGTCTCATTTCTTAATCTATCAAATGAAGGAGTTGTCCTGGATGGAATCTAAGCTTCCTTCCAAATCTAGAGCTATGATTCTTCTCCATACAACCTTTATGAACTATTATAATTGTGTCTTAATAAGATTTCCTTCTTCCACCCTCACTTCCCTCAACTGCCGCCAGACTTATCTTCCTTATGCATAATTCAGACCATGCCACTCTTCTTAATGACTTTCAATGAATCTTTATTGCCTGTCTCACGAAATTCAAGCAACTGAACCTAACTAAATTAAACTAAGCTAAACAACTAAGTAAGACAATAACAGTAGAATCAACAAACCATAAGCACAATGGGATCTTATATTCTCTGCATCTTCCACTTACTTGTGAAAGGGTGAAGACATGTGCCATTGTTGAATATCACTTGTGAGGTTTGGATTGTTACCTAATGATACTCTCATTGAGGATGCAATCGATTTGGGTATAGGTGACTTTCACCAAGATTTTGTATAGAGAGGAAAGCAGGAAATTAGGTCCCTAGTTATTGATGCGCTTTTGGTTAGATTTTTTTTTTGGAGGGGAGAGGGTAATAAAATCTGAGATTTTCTTCAATGCCTTTAGTATCTTTCTCTCCAATACTCTCACAATTGCATTCTCTCCATCTTGGATCTCCTCTATATACACTTAATCCAATCCTGGTATTTTTCCCATCTTTATCTTTTTTGGTGCAATGCATAGAGCATTGGATTTGAAATCAGGATCACTCATCTTCATGCATTCAAATTTGGCCTTTGTAACAAGTCACTTCATCCTGTTTGCCTCAGTTCCTCATCTGTAAAATGAACTGGAGAAGGAAATGGCAAACTAGTCCAGTATCTGCCAAGAAAGCCCAAAATAGGGCTGCAGAGTCAGACACAACTAAAATGACTGAGCAACAGCATTGTTCTCTTTAGTATTATTGATACTAGACAGCCAGGACTATGATGTGAGGGTCCAATTGTGGTGGCTCCATTCTCCTTGAGGGAGAAAACGGTTTGTGAAAATGATTTTTTAAAATTACTTCAATTTTTCTTCTGTTCATTGTCTTTCTATTTTTATCCTTAAATGCTACTGATTTTGCTTAGTTGAATATTTTGCCTAGCTTTCTTTAAGCTGGTTTTTATCTTTCACTTTCTCTCTCTCTGTTTATTAGAAGAAAATGTTTATAATTGTCTGTCAGTTCTTACAAATGATTCTATATTCCAAAGTCATGTTGCTTTGGATAGCCATCTTTCTGCAATTGGTAATTCACAGCTTGGTCTCCTCGTTGTCCATGTCCTTTACATTGCAACCCTCTATATGTAAAATGTTCTCCATGCTCACATCTGCCTCTTTCTTTCCTTCAAATTTCAACTCTGATCCCAGCTTCTTGCTGGATGTCCCCAGTTGCTAGCAACTTTTTCCATTAACTTTTATTTATACCTAGTTATTTACATTTTTTATCCACCATTAGAATGCAATCTACTTGAGAGCAAGGACTGTCTGCTTTTAATTTGGGTTCTCATCATTTAGCATAATGCCTGGCAATACTATGCTTAATAAATGCTTGTTGCCTTGAAACACCATGTATTCATTCATTAATATTCTTTCTTGTTTTTTTTTAATTTAATGCTCATCTTAACTCTGCCAAGTTAATGATCTAACTGTACATAGACAGCTGAATCAGGTATAACTTCCCTGGCTATTAAAATACAAGCTCTTTCACTCTTTATGGTATTTTTTGGTACATGTGCCAGATGGTCCAGTGCCTACTAATCTTTTGCCTAAAGAAAATGTTCATGATATTGAGACATAAGGCTTAGGTATCATCTACAAATCTGGGTCTCTCATTCCTTCTTCATGAGTCATGATTTTCTGTATATTTCTTTCTCCCTGTTCTCATCTTTTCTCACCTTTGCATCAGAATCACCAAGCATTAGCAAATATATTGATTTAATTTGGAGCTATTACAATTTTTTCTAGAATTTCTCTATCTTTTTCAATAGATATTGGTGCATAAGTTGCTATTGTTTTCATGGTAATCTTTTTGCAACTTATCATTAGTACCATAATGTATCATAACCAAATATCCATTGAAATATTGTTTCTTATTGTCTGTCATTGATCATACAATAAAACTCACTTCACCAACTCTGTCTTTGCCTCTCCAAGGAGCACTTGTAAGTCATTCTTTCATCTAACTGCAATTTCCTTCTTCCATTTTGTTTTGTTTAGTAAGTAAGAATGTCAACATTATATGATTTAAGTATGCTTACTTGTTTATTATTGGAGAAGGAGTTCACATTTAGAATAACAATTCTTAAACTAAAGATTCCTGATATTCTAAAAATCTATAATTCTTAGCACTTTCTGTCCTCCTTTTCACCACTACCACCACTACTGCAGAAGTGTAAGGAGGCTACATATGGCTGAGAGTCATTTAAATTTTGTATATTTGTTTCATGGGTTTCCATATTTCAAAATATTCATTACCAGATGATCTACCTACTATACTTAATGTACTTCTCTGTAGTTAGCAAGGTTGGTCCTAGGAGCACAGCAGAGATCTGTTGACAGGTCTTTAAGGCATAGTAGAACCTGTCAGAGCTTACACTTTGCTGGGCATTGCCTTTAAGAAAGCAGAGTCACCATAAACAGTTCCAAAGGACTCATGTTGGAAAATGCCATCCACATCCAGAGAAAGAACTGTGGAGTTGGATTGCAGAGTGAAGCAGACTATTTTCTTTTTTGTTTTATTTTTGTTTTGTTTTTTCTTTCTCATGGTTTTATTTATTTGTTATAATTCTTCTACCCAACATGACTAAAGTGAAAATGTATTTAACAGAATATATGTGCAGAGCTCATATCAGATTACATGCTGTCTTGTGGAGGGAGAACTGAGGGAGGGGGAAAAAACTTAAAATTTATGAAAGTGAATGTTCAAAACTAAAAATAAATAAATTGAAAACTGTTAAAAAAAAAAAAAAAGAAAAGCAAGGTTACCTCCAAGCCATGATGACACATCAGAACAGGACTTTGAAGAGGAAGGGAACCAAACAGCCTCAATACCTGATAGAAGGTTCTATAATTTGAATTTTTTAATTAGAAGTCCCCTTCTGAGTGCTTAATTTGCAAATCTAAATACCAGATCTTAAGTTTCAAAGTTGTAAGTAACTCCCCTATAGTCGTGTAGCACCGCCCTTTCATTTTGCAGATGAAGAAACTGAAACCTGAAGAGGTTAAGTGGATCCAATATATAGTAAACAGCAGTGATTTAGTTCTAACCTAGGCCCCCTAATGCCAGCTAATGAAAGTTAATGTACAAGCTTTCCACAACATCAGACCACTCTAACATTATCCTATAGTTATCACAAATTTTGCATCCCAAATTTATTTATCACAACTGATATTGATATTAGTTAGCTAAAAATACTTATCTGCTCATTTACTAGATAGATTTTATTCCCTGAAGGCTATTGATGTCAAGATTAACCGGCTAATTTTAATATTCGCGACTATTCTTCATGCACAGTGCCACTATATAGCCATATCTGAGGAAAGTATGTGGTGTAGTGGGAAAAGCACAGGACACATGAATCAGGAGACCTAGGTCCTAGTTTTGCTTTGTCATTTGCTTGTATAACGTTGAACAAACTGCTTCATCTCTCAGGGCCCCAGTTTTCTTAATCTCAAAATGGTAGGATTAGACTGGATAATTCCTAAAATTTCCTCCAGCTCTCACATTCCATGATTCTACTTGAGTTTTGGCTAAATGTTTATTAAGACTTCTATCTACTTGTGTACATCATAACTGTTTATTGCAGCTCATGAGCTCTAATCTACCAATGGTTTTTCAAGGAATGATGATTATACTTCTTCAGAAGAATAAAATGGCATATTTTACAAAGAAAGACAAAAACAAAGCACATGCCTATCAATTGGAGAATGACTAAAAATACCATGGTGCATGAATATAATGTAAGATTATATGTAAATGAAAGAATGTAATGTAAATAGTGTAAGAAATGATGCATGACCAAGATGAATACAGAAAAGCACAGAAAGACACTTAAACTGACACAATCCGAAATAAACAGAACCAGAAAAACAATATGCAAAATAACTGCAACAACGTAAATGGAAAAATAATGACCACAAAATAATGAAAATAGAATGTGACAAAATTATAAACAACAAGTTTGACCCCAAAGAATAGATATGAAAAGACATTTCTTTTGATCTTTTGAAGAGATAAGGCAAGGGCAGGAAGCCTGAAGCCTCCAGGTCCTCTAGGTCCTCAAGTGCAGTTATTTGACTTTAGATTCAGGCAAAGGGACATACTTGAGGAACTAGAGGGTCACATGTGACCTTGAGGTTGCAGGGTCCCCAAACCTGGTCAAGGTATGGAACACTGCATATAGGATCATTTTTTTATGTGCTGATTAGTTTTGCTGATTTTTTTCTTTTAATCATCTTTTGAAAACACCTTGTTTTAAGTGATGACATTCTAAGAAGAAGGAGGAGACAAGCTATATATCAAAATGTAGTTGATGTAAAAACAACCGATACTAATAAAGATATATTGAAAATAAAAGATGCCAAAGACATGCAAACATTAGGGATTGGTTCTGGGTTAATCGAAGGGTTCATTCTCTACTTTTTCAACTCTTTAAATTTTGATAATCTTTTGAGGATTATGTGTGTTGAGAATAAAAGGACCACTAAGATATTCCAAGGGCATTTCAAGAGAAATCTTTCCTTTGGCCTGTGTTTAGAATGATCAGAAATTGGAAATTTCTAGCATGAGACCAGATGACGATTTGTCTAACATTAACCAGGAGATGGCATGGCTAAGTCCTCTTGCTATCAGCTATTTTCTAAGTAGAAAAAATCCTATCCAAGGCAGTGTTTATAAATGTAAAAAGAAGAATGGGGGCAATTGACCTCATAATTCAATTTAGTACAATTTTTAAAATATTTATTAAGAACATACTATGTGCCAAGATCTAGGTGCTAAGAGTTTAATGTCAGAGAAGCAAAAGAGTAGAAGACATAGTTCCTACCCTTGGGGAAGTGATGGTCTTGTTGGGGAGAAATAACATTTTTTTTCCTATTTAAAAAAAAATCTGAACTTAATATAAGCTAAAATGAGTATTGTTCATATACACTATACATTAGAACAGACAGGTTGGTACATGAAACTATGACTCTATTAGCTTTCTTTTTTATGTATGTAATAAATTCAACATATAACTTTCAAAGCTATTCTACTTATAGGAGAAATTATTTAGATATATAAAAAATGTTTCAAAGAAGAAGTTTCTATCTATTATGAGTTCCCATGCCATCAAAAGAACATCAGTTGTCCCCCTACTACATTTACTGTAGGATGGCATGTAAAATCCTTACCCTGGAAGTTAAGGTCCTCCATAATCTAGACACCGTGTTTCTTTCTAGCCATATTTCATATATTCCTCATGATACGTCTGCCATCCCAGTCAAATTAACCCACTAGTTGTTTCCAAGAAAGAACTTTTTATCTTCCATTTTACGGCTTTGCACAAATACTACTCCCTGAATGGAATGCACAGTACTTTTTTCTCTTGAAATGCCTGCTTTTAAGACACAGCTAAGGCACTTCATTTCAAGAGTCCTTTCCCCAGTGATTATCTCCCTTTGAAATAACTTTATGCTGTTTTGTATGTGCTTCATATTTACTTATGTGTGTACATAAAAGAAATGACATTCTTGGAAGGCAGGGACTGGTTGACTTTCATATTTGTCATTGTATCCCCAACTCCCAGAGCCTTGAATACAGTAGGTCTTTAATAAATGTTTGTTGAATTGAATAAAATAATTTATGTAAATTACTTTGCAAAGCTCAAAGCATTCTACAAATTCTGGCTATTATTAGTAGAAGCAACAATGATAATTCTTGGGCACTTGTTCATGGCTGATACCTTGACTATTCTTTCCAATACATCAACGTGTTTCTTAGTAGTGTGTGAGGAGAAGGAGATCACCTGAGAACTAGTCGTGTGTTGTCTTTTGAATCAAATTTCATCTTGTAGGACAGATTGTCAGCCCCTAGGGCAGAGGTTGGGTCTCCTCTTGAACTTGGAAGAGGCGAAGTTGTTCTGTCAGCACTTAGTCAATCATAAATAATGAGAATCAGATCATAGGACTGATTAACTGTGGTCTCTCTACCAAAGGAGCTCCAAGCCCTCAAACAGGCACACAGGCCTGTTGCTGCTTGTGATTTTCCTGGGAGGCAAAGATTGGCAAAGAGTTTAATCTCTGGTTTGACAGGTGGAGAAGGCAGAGGCCTGAAGAGTAAGAAATAAGGAAATTGAAGGAATCCCTTTCTTGGGAAATTCTAGACTCACAGACATACGATAAGATAGAACTGCAACAGCTCTTGAAGATCATCTAATATACCCATCCTCCTCATCTTAAAAAGTAAGAAACTGAGTCCTAGAGAGGTAAAGTGATTTGTCAAAGGCAAAGGCAAGGCAAGGATTCATACTCACATCCTCTGACTCAACTGTTATCCCGCCTAAATAATTGGTAGAGCTTCTCAGCTAGTCCCAATGCCAACTCCCTGAAGAGGGAGAGACACTTTTAACACATCATTTTGGAGGAATTGGGTTATTATTGGCAGGGGGAACCTCACATAATAGAGGGGAAAAATGGAGATTCTCTCTGTACTATATCTGAGAGGTTGCCTAGCCCTGGACAAAGGGTATGAATAATGACAAATAAGCAAATATATTCCATGGTGAAAATAATTTATGTTGACATGGGATTATTTAGTACTAGTTAGTAACTTTAATTTTCACATCATCGGTGGTTCAAAACATCTGTTAGTTCATGTGTGGATTCTTCTTCCACCATCATAGACTGAGAGCATTTGTGGCCAAAAAATTATTAGCTGATGGTGATATGTCTAGTGTTGAGCTTTTTTGAATTTAGCAAAACTGGTTTTCAGATGATAGATACATGAGTCAACTCATTTAAAAAGTTTTTATTAAGTTCCTACCAGGTACTGTACTAAGGGTTTTAAAGATAAAGATAAGAAACAGTCCTAGACTTCAAGAAGATTACATTATCCTGGGAACTGGAGGGTAGATATAATGGGCAGACAAGGAAATACCCAGTAATTTGAGGAGGAAGAAGAGCTGGAAATACAAGGGGGATTAGAGAAGATTTCCTCTAGAAGGTAGCATATGGGCTGAGACTTGAAGGGAGTAAAGAATCCTAAGACGTGAAGAAAAAGGGGAATGTTTTTGAGACATGCACTATAACCAATGTAAAGGCATGGAAATAGGAGATTGAATTCCATTTGGGGAACATTTGACTGAAATTAGAGTCCATAAAGGGAATAATGTGAAATAAATCTGAAAAGTTAGGCTGGAATCAAATTGCTAATGATTTTAAATGCCAAACAAGGATATTTTATCTTAGAGGCAATAGGAACTCCTTGAAAACATGAGCATGGGATTAACAGGGTCAGACCTATGAGTTAAGAAGATTATTTTGGATATTGTATGGAACACTGATGGGAAAGAAAAGAGGCTGAAAGTAGAGAGACCAATCAGAGATGATCCTAATAGTTGAGGTGAGAGTTAATAGGGGCCAGAGCTAGGGTGCTATCTATTTTAAGTAGAGAGAAAGAAATGAATATATTTTGGAAGCAGAATTAGCAAGATTTGGTGACCGGATGGGGCATGGAAGGTGGGATAGGGTGAGAGAAAATGAAAAGCCAAGGATGACTCAGGTTGATATGTGGACAATGGAAGGATGATGATATCCTCAACAGAAATAGGGTACTTTGGAGGAAGGTCAGGTTTAGGTACTTTAAGAGGGCAGGATATGGATGATGGTTCAGCAAAGCCCTTTCCCGGGCCCATATTCAAGCCTCTCTACTTTGGTAATACTAACTAAAGCTTTTTCTCAGCTGGAATAGTCTTAAAGAACCAATAGTAATCTCTAACTAATAATAAGGGATCAGGGCAGATGGAATTTGTCAATATATATGCATATATTTGGATATATATATACACACATATATATATGTACTATATATGTATATATATTTGAAATATGTATATATTTGAATTTTATATATATATATATATATATTCATATACATATTCATCAGGATGATGTGAGATGGTTCAGGATGCAATGGGAGATCTTGGCCTTTTAGGGTAAGGACTTTTCAGGTACTCACTTAAAGTGAGGTAATGCCCATTCAGTGAATAGACCTCTTTAAAAGGTAGATGGTTTAATAGAAATAATAGAAAAAGAGAAAATAAATAGATAAATCACTCTGGGAGAGGCAGGAGCCTCAGGAACCTGTTCTTTTGAAGAGAAACTGTTACTATTGACATTCACTCTAAGCCAGGAGGGTCCAGCTGTCTCTGAAGAATAATTTTATACAGAGGGAGATGGAAAAGGGGTATAGTGACTATAAGTGGGCTAAAGCATATAACAAGGAACTTCGAAAAAGAGATAAAGTAAGGAATGCCAATAGGGAAATATGTGAATGAAAAGGAAGATGGATTGTTCATATCACCAGAGTGTGGGACAGCCTTAGGTGCTTCACTACCATCCTTGAGATATCAGGAAAAATTGAGGAAGGCCCCTGGCTTATTGGGTGGGTCCCATGTAGCAAACTTTGAGGAAGATATGAACAACAGTAGCACAGGATGGGTTGTAATTTGCTTGCCTAGAAGGAATATATAAATTGATGAGATCATAGAAACATTCTAGGGCTGAACATATACATATGTATGTATGTTTTTATGTACATATGTACCATTCACTAAAATCTGATGCCTCATCATGATCAAAATCAAGGAGGCTTGCCATAAGATTGGCTGCTAGAGGATGAATTTTTTCATCCTCCTTAAGTTCTTCTCT
>JAQQSK010005983.1:0-14653 GCA_028658325.1 Potorous gilbertii
ATTGAGAAAAACACAGAACCTGGAAATTCTGGGTTCGTTAAAAGGATGCAGCTTTACTGGAATTTTGTTTATGTAGAGGATAATGGTGACACATAAATCTGAAAAGGCTGAGTACTTTCAAATTATGAGGATCTTGGAATTTGTTCTTTTTCCTCAAATACCTTTACAACCTTTTCTGATGTCCCTTGTCTATGACCTTTATAATGTTATAGACTCTCTAGTCCAAACTATGTGATCTAGGTCATTCTTTAACAACCATTACAATGTAAACTCATTGAGATCAGAGCCTCTTTCATTTTATCTCAGGCATCCAGCACAATCCTATGCATATTTGGAATATTTAATTTCACTTTTCATGGTAGTCAACAGCAAACCATTGTGGATGTTGAACAGAATTAAAAATCATAATGAAAACTCCTTTTGTACTTATATTCAAATGATTTCACACTCAACTGTTCTCCAATTGTTTCATGGTAATGAGTTATTTTTCCTCAACTAGATGGATATTTCTTTGTTTCCTTCCCAACACCTGGCAAGTGGTGAGCCAGGCACATATTCATTATTTGATGAATGCTTATTGATTGTAAGGAAGAAAATGAATGAAAATCTTTCTTTTCATATTTTTTTCCAAATAGAAAAACAAACTTTATATTCATTTTAAAAAATACTTTCAGTACCAACTTATCTCCCTCCCTTCCTCCTTCTCTTACTCTCTACCTCTTCTTCCCCCACATTGAGAAGTGAAGTAATTTGATATAGGTTCTATAACTTTAATCATGCAAAATGTAATCCCATATTCTATGTAGTATAATCAAAATTATACATTTTACATCCTATAATGCTCTCTATCTTTTGTTTGGTGAGTTTACCCTGTTCATATTCACAGTTATGATGACTGTGTATTTTCCTTCATCCCATGTTTTCCCCTTGTTTATTCTTCTCTTCTTTTACTCTGTCCCTCCTCAAAGGTGCTTAGCTTCTGAACACTGACTCTTCTAACCTGCCCTTCCTTCTTTCATCTCACTCTTTTCCTTATCCCCTACACCTTCTACCTCCCTGTAGGGTAAGACAGATTTAAAGACCCAACTGAGGATGTATGTTATTTCTTCTTTTAGTCAGATGTGATGAAAGTAAGTTTCAAATGTTGCCTACTACCCTTCTATCTTTCCTGAAAAGCCCTTCTGCATGCATCTTTTATATGAGAAAATTTACCCCATTTCACTGCTCCCTTTCCTTTTATCACAGTGCATTCTCGCACCTAATTTTATCTTATTTTTTAAGGTATCATTTAATCATATTCAGCTCATACCTATACCCTCTGGCTATAAATATTTCTTCTAATTGCCCTAATAATGAGAAGTTCTTAGGAGTTGCAGGTATCATTTTCCCATGTAGGAATGTAAACAGTTTAACCTTATTGCATCCCTTATTATTCTCTTTCCTTTTTATTTTTTATGCTTCTCTAGAGTCATATTTGAAAGTCAAATTTTCCATTTAGCTCTCATCTTTTCATAAGGAATGCTCAAAAGCCCTCTATTTTATCATATATAATTTTTTTTTCTCCTGAAGGATTGTACTGAGTTTTGTTTTTTTGGTGGGGTAGATGATTCTTGGTTTTAAACTTACCTCATTTGTTCTTCAGAATACTCTAAGCTCTCCAATTCTTTACTGTAGAAGTTGCTAAATCTTGTGTTAACATGACCATGGTTCTGTGATATTTAAATTGTTTCTGCCTATATGAAATACTTTCTCCTTGACCTATAAACTCTGAAATTCACTTTTTGTGAGAAATTTCATTTGGATCCATACTCTATTCCAATCAGTATTAACCAGTTTCATATTTCATAGGGGTAGTGATCATAAGTTCTGTGTATTAGTACTCAGAGCTGTGATTTACAGAGTGTAAGTTCACTTGCTTAATTATAGGAAGTTCAACAGAAGCCCTCTATCCTAGTTTTTCCTTGTCAGAGTGACCAAGCCCAGAATGGCAGAGGTGACTCAATTACATGGAAAGTCCCCCAATTTATTTTTTGTACCTCTGGACCACTCTGTCCTGTCCAACATGATCAAGCAAACATTTTATGACAACTTGGTCAGTGGGAATGCCCCATGTTTTGCCCAACTCAGCATTAAACCACTGATATACCATTTCTATCTGATGCATCATTTTTTGGCTCATGAAATAAGGTCTATCAACAGTGAGGGTCTATACTTATATAAAGTATATAAGGCTTTATAAAGACTGTATAAATCCCTTTGGAATGTCTATGTGTCAAATCTGATATCAAGCCTTATAAAAATAAGGCCCTGGAAGAAGGGTATTTCAGATAATGAGGAAGATATGAGGACATTAGAGAAGACCTTGGACCCTTACATGTCATAAGCTCAAAGCTCTTCCTCTGCCCTTTTTATTGTAGGTTGGACAATCATAATACCCACACTGATATTTTTGACAGTATTCATTTTGGTATCTCTTTCAGGAGGCGATTGGTGGATTTTTGCAATTTTTGTTTTTACTCTCTGGTTCCAGGATATCAGGAGTTTTGCTTGATAATTTCTTGAAATATGATGTCTAGGCTCTTTTTGATCATAATTTTCAGATAGTCCAATAATTATTAAGTCATCTGTCTTCAATCTCCTTTTCAAGGCAATAGCTTTTTTTTTTCCCTATGATATAATCCACATTTTTTCTATTTTTTTCATTCTTTTGATTTTTGTTTTATTCCTTCTTGAAGCTTCATGGAGTCATTAACTTCAATTTGTCCAGTTCTAATTATAAAGGCATTATTTTATTCAGTGAGCTTCTTTACCTCCTTTTTCATTGGATCAATTCTACTTTTTAAGGAGTTATTTTCTTCAGTAAATTTTTTGTACCTCTTTTTCCATTTCACAAATTTTCTTTTGAAGACTTTTTCATCTTCAGGGGATTTTTGTGTCTCCTTTAACATTTGGCCTATTTTGTTTTTTAAGGTGTTATCTTCAGTATTTTTCAGCCTCATTTACTGAGCTATTAACTCTTTTTTCATGATTTTCTTGTATCACTCTCATTTTTCTTCATAATTTTTCCTTAGCGGCTATTTTGCCATTGTTGTCTTCAATTGAATTTGATTTTTCTGATCTTCTCTTTTACCATAGTAACTTTCTATGGTCAGGCATTTTTGTTATATTTTGCTCATTTGTTCACCCTGTCTCTTCACTTTTAACTTCTTGTCAAAGTTGAGCAATGCTACCAGTGGGGAGGGAAATGTACCAAGCTTTGTTTTCTTCCTGCTGCTGTTTTCAGAAATATTTCTTGGGGTTTGTAAGTATCAATTTTTTCAAAGTAGTATGATCTAAGAATAGATGTGGTCACTGTTCTTAGCCTGTGCTCTCATCTTTGAATGATCCCAAACATTCTTTTCTTCCTTGGAACTTTTCTTCCTTGGGTCCATGTTCCTAATGCTATTCCTCCTTGACCTGAGACTCCCACCTGAAATCAAATATGGGCCTTATCAGCAAAGGGTCCTTGTTATTTCCTTCTGACCAGTTGGCTGACCCCCTTACCATCTGTGGACTAAGAGCTCTGGAAGTCACTGCTGCCAGTTCAATAATCCCCAAGGTCTACTTTCTTGCTGGTGACAGCCTCCTCTGTTTTGTGGTCCACTCTCTTTCCAGTGATACAGATATTTCCTGCCAAAACCTTCTAAGTTTTCTTGGTCTGGAAATTGTTTTACACCATCCTTTTATTGGTTCTTCCATTTCAAAATTCATTTTTTCATTCATTCATAATTTTCTTGGAGAGAAATTTGGGAAAGCTCAGGAAGGCATATATTTTTTGTTTACTCCACCATCTTGGCTCTATATTTCCCACTCTCCTCTTCCCCCTCACTAATGAAAACTTTAATAATTATCTTTTTGTCACTGCCTGAGACTAGCAACATTTTCAGAGTATCTTTTTTGGACTTGAACATTAAACAAACACATATATAGCATCTCTCTCTCTGTCTCTCTCTCAGCCATAAAATGCATTAAAGATACAAATGGTGTCCACTTTGAATCTTTTTCACTCAATACATTATTTTTTTCAATATGCTCCCAATTAATTCCCAATAGCAGCAATATCAATAAAAGTCATCTTGTTAAGGCAGAGCAACTGCTTTTGGTAGCAAGATACTATGATATATTTTTGCCACTTTTCTTTAGTCATGTGGTTCATTGTCTGGATTTTAATCCTGTGTTAACACTCTTGAACCACAATGACAATAAATGTAGTTTATCATAGTTTTAATGTAATTTGGAGGATATTGTTGCTTTTTTCTTACTTAAAAATTAATGTGTCACTGCCTCTACTATCCTCCTCAATTGTTCTGCCTTTCCTTCCCCTCAAGTCTGAAAAACAAAAGTCTATAATTAACAGCTCCTTGATCTGGCAAAATAAATACCCAAATTCACCAGTCTGCAAATATATGTCTCTTTCTGAATTTTACATTAAATATTTCTCACCCGGGGGTAATTGTCAAAACAGTTGTTATTATTTTGGACTCATGGTTTCTTACTGTGTTCCTTAGAGTTCTAAAGCTATTTAAAGTGTCTTTCTTCCACCTATAATAATACAGTAGTATTTTTTGTTACCCTAGAACTACACCCTTCATTCTTCATCATGGACGGGTACATTTCTAAATCACCCCTCTACTTGAAGACTCAATGGAATATATAGTGCAGTATAACTCTTTCCAAAGCATGTTTTTCCCATAAAAATGTGATTGATGAGTGGCTATCCAGACGACTTACATCCTAATGCCTTACATCTCCATTTTAGGACAACTCAGAAAGAAGTCATCTCCATTTTCAGACAAATTAAATGGTTAGACATTTCTTCCTCATACTGAGCCAAAATCTTCCTCCCATTAATTTCCACCAATTAATCTTTTTTAAAATAAGATTTTATCAGTATTTTCTGTTCCTTATATTACCAGAATTGTGTTCCCCCCTCCTCCAAAAACATCCCACATGACAAATAATATTTTTAGAGAGAAAAAAATCAGCACAACTGATTAATTCATTGAAAAAGTATGAAAGCATGTGCAGTGTAATAATACCTGTGCACCTCTCATATCTACCAAGGGGTAGGTAATGTAAATTCTTGATTAATATTTGGGTTGGTTCCCCTTACTCACCATTTGTCAGATTATAAAGCTTTTTGCCATACTTGTATTCAACAAGCAGCTAGAGCAAAACTCAATTTCAAGGTTTCACTACTATCCTACTATCCTACACTGTCCTACTCCTCTTCCATTTCAGATGATTTATGAGTAAATAGAATTTTCAAATGCCCCTATGAAACTGAGCAGTCCAGAATCCCTCTTTTCATTTTTGAATCTTCTGGCATTGGTGCCAATTAATAAGTTATTTGCAGCACCCTATCACCTATCTTATTCAGATACCACTTTTCTTTCCTATACAAGTTCATATAAAAGGTTTGGATAGTAGAATATCATTTAATATTACAAATTAATTTATTCTCCATACATTGGGAATATTTTGACTGCCCAGGCTCAAAGACTTAGATTAATACTCTAATTCATGCAATCACAGAACCTTGGTGGGGTAGACTTTAAAGGGATCATTTCATTTTAGAGATGGGAATTCTGAGGCCAAGGAAGGAAAATAATATACCTAAGGTCACAAATATGACTGATAGACATAAGACTAAATCTAGATATCTTACTTCCTAATTCAGTGTTCTTTGTGTGACACCATAGTGAGACTGAATTTCACTAGTTGTAGATCTGACGTTAAGTTTGAGGATGCTGGATCTTAATAGGAGCTGAATGACCATTTGTTCTTCATTTGCTGCCCTGAATGAATGATAGCAAAGGGAGTAACTGATATTTTCCAAGGAACATCTGTCCCTGACTCTTTTGAAAACTCATTTTTGTATCATTTTACTTTGGAGCTCTAATCAAGCATCTTGCCTTGGTTTTCCAGAAAGCACATTAGTCTGGCATGAGATTGTTGTCAGTTGTATGGGTTATTCTTTCTCTTCAGATTTATAGTATTTTATTTTTTTCCCAGTTACACAATAAGACAATTTTTAGAATTCATTTTTACAAGATTTTCATTCTTCAATTTTTTCCTCCCTCCCTTCTCTTCTTTGTTAACTGGTAGATAATTTGATATGTTATGCATGTGCAATTACATAAAACATTTCCATTTTAGTTACAGTTTTGAAAAAAGGAAAAGATCAAAAGAAAAAAGACAGAAAAAATAAAGTAAGTGCAAAAAGCATGCTTCAATCTACATTCAGAGTCCATCAGGTCTTTACTTGGATGTGAATAACATTTTCCTTCATGAATTCTTTGCATTTGTCTTGGATCATCATGTTGTGGAGGAGCAAGTCATTCATAGTTGATAATCACACAATGTTGTTGATACTGTGTACACCATTTTCCTGATTCTGCTATTTCACTTTGCATCAGTTGTTACAAGATTTTACACTTTTTTCTGAAATCTGCCTGCTCATTTTTTAATTTCACAATAGTATTCCATTATATTCATATATCCTAACTTGTTCATTCATTCCCCAAATGATGGGCATCCCCTCAGTTTCCAACATTTTGCTACCACAAAAAGGGCTGTTACAAATATTTTTGCACTGATAGGTCCTTTCCTTTTTATGATCTCTTGGGATACAGATGGTATTGCTTAATAAAAGGTATGTACAGGTAATAATACAGGTGGTATTACTTAATAAAAGGTATGTACAGTTTTGTTGCCCTTTGAGCATAGTTCCAAACTGTTCTGAAGAATAGTTGGATCAGTTCAAAAAGTGTTGCAATTTTCCCACATCCTCTCCAACTTTTATAATTTTTCTTGTTTTTTTTTCTTGTTGTTGTTTTATTAGCCAATCTGATAGGGGCTACCTCAGAGTTGTTTTAATTTACATTCCTTTGATCAAAATGATTTAGAGTATTTTTTCATATGTCTATAGATAGCTTTGATTGCTTCATCTGAAAACTCTCTGTTCATATCCTTTGACCATTTATCAATTGGGAGAAGGCTTACTTTTTTAGGCTTCATTTGGGTCTTAATATTGAAGATCAAATTTTGAAATGAAAGATGCTGACTAGGTTCTTTTTATTGTAGCTTTCAGGTAGTCAAATGATTCTGTTAAATACTTTGGGGATACCCTGTTTCTAAGACCTAAGGCCCAAGCAAGTAGGTTGTGTCCTGAGCTTGAGATCATAATACTCTATGTGCTAAAGATGATGACATCATCTGATAAAGTGTCTTGTGTGCAGCAGCAGCAGGTGTTTACTGAAGAATTTAGCTCCCCCTATTTCCTAGGGCTAGTTATCACATATTCACAATCCCTATTCCTTGTCACTGAGAGGTATTATACTTCTCTTCCCATAACAGAACTCTGTTTCTATGCCTGCAGTGTGGGCATGATCCCTAAAACCTGAGACAATACTATTCCCACAGGGCCTGTCAGAATAGTAACTCAAGACCTAAAAATGATTATGTCATGGTCCAGACCAGTATGTATATGATTGCTTTTAATTTAACATGTTAAGCTCTACTTCATAGGAAAGGGGGCCTTCCATTTGCATATGTCATTTTCCCCACTCTGAAATTAATTAAACTTTCTATTTCCTGAATCTCCTGTCTCTAGTCTCCTCTGTTTGGCCTTAGCAACCCACAGGCTAGAGGGTATTTCTGGCCCAGTTGACAATTCTGATTTTGTCTCTCTTGGATCTGTTTTCTAGGTCAGTTGTTTTTCTAATGAGGGATTTTATATTTTCTTCTATTTTTTCCATTTTTTAAAAATTTGTTTGATTCTTGATCTCTCATAGAATTATTAGCTTTCACTTGCTTAGTTCTAACTTTTTAGGAGTTATTTTCCTCAGTTAGTTTTTGTACTTCCTTTTCCATTTGACTAATTGTGCTTTTTAAGTAGTTGCTTTCTTTTTCCAAGCTGTTAACTCTTTTTTATATAAATAAATGCAAATTATTATTGTTAAATTTAATTATTAAGTATAAATAAAATAAGTAAATAATATAAATGCACATAGCATTAGGATTAGGGTTATTCTTTAATACCTTTCCCAATTTTTTTCTGCATCACTTATATGATTTTTCAGATTCTTTTTGAGCTCTTCTATGGGTTCTTTCTGGGCTTAAGACTACTTCCCATTTTTCTTTGAGGTTTTGCCCATAAGTGATTGTTGTCCTCTTCTGAGTTTGTGTGCTATGTCACCATTTTAACTTTCTATGGTCAAATCATTCATTTTTTGTTGTTTATTTCCCATTTTTTGACCGTTTCCCTTTCTTTTGAATTTGAGCTCTGCTCCTAGGATGGAAGACATGCTGTCTCAGGCTTTTGTGCCATGACTTGCAGGTCCTATATTTTCCCCAGTGCTCCACTGATGTTGGCTTGAGACCCACTGGGGAACCTTAGTGTCTGGTGCTACATTGGGGATAGGGATGGGGGTGGCTGGCACTTTTGCAAGCCATAGGGGTCTGGCAGCTTACTTGATACTGAGCTGGGGTCCTAGTGCTGGTGTCTGGATGTGCTGAGGTCAATGAGATGTTTATGAGTTTCCATGGGCCTCCACTGAAGCACTTGGCAGTCTGGCTATTAGCAACTTCCTGTTTGCCCCCAGGCTGTGATAAAGCACGTTGTGGATGAAGACAATAATTATTTCCCTGGATGTCGAAATCATCAAGTGAGATAGTACAGAAATAAAAGATAAAGGATACCAAATAGAGCCTTGAGGGGAATTCAGGATTGAAGCATGAGTTTTAGATAAACAACCAGCAAAGGATTTTGAGAACGAGAAGTTATACAGTAGAAGAACCAGGACAAAACAGGATCATGAAAACCTAGAAAGGAAAGATATCAAAGAAGAGAAATGATAGGGAGCATCAAATGTTGAAGTGTTTAAATATATAAAATAGTAAATGACCGTTATATTTTAGCTACTAAGAAATCAAAAGTAAATATTTTGGGAAAAGTTTTAATTAAATAATTAAGATGGGGGCCAGATGGCAGAGGAGAGTCAAAGGACAGGAAATGGAGGCACCAAGTAGAATTGACTTTTTCAAGGAGTATAGTTGGTAGAGACAATTATGGAATGATAACTATTAATAGGACCAAATGAGGATTTTAAAGGATCGGCATTTTTTAGGCAAGAGGAAAAGAAATAGTAGATAGGGTATAGTCAAAGATTAGGAAGAAACTGGGGAGTGATATTAGAAGAAATCTGATGGAGGGGAAGAGAGAGATTAGGAAAAAAAAAGATACATGTGGTATTCAGAAAAAGCAGAGACTTGATGGTGTATGACAAACCAGTTGGTAGGGGTGAAAATTAAAATAGACAAAACTTATTTGGGACACAGATAGGTTAGACTAGAGACAGACTGACAGTGATTTGTTACCACAGGTCATGTGGCAAAAGGGGAGTGCCAGTGACAACTCTACATTTTTCATGGGTTACATGAAATCCTTTGGTGGGCCATAAGTAGCCCACAGACTATATGTTGTGCAGGCCTGCTGAATGATAAAATGTTAATTGAAAGCAAAGAGAAGACTAAACTGCACAGTTCTATTTGACCTTTGAATTGAAAATAAGAGGAAAATAATGACTAATATCTGGCTAATATATGATAAAAAAAAATAAGATGTCAATAAGAAAGAATGAGGGTAAACTGCTTGATGAATTCAATTTACCTGGTGAAGGTGAACTACATCTTCATAAGTAGAATCATCTGGTGAATGAAATTACCATATATCTTTTAGGGATGTTTGGAAGATAAGAATGAATGGCAGAAGGAACATTGAACTGGAGAAAGGAAAAGTCTATATTGCCAAACTATTTTGATTTTAATTTTTAATGTTACGAACTTGACAAATACTAACATATACATAGATTTCCTCATTAAAGGAACCAAAAGTAAAGACTGCAGATGAAACCATGAAATTTTATTAAGAATAAAATATTAATTATTTATCAAATTTGCTATCACAAAAATCAGTTTAAATATTGCCCTTAGGTCTATGCACCACCTCCACCCCCAGCAAAACCTCCCATTCCCTTTTGTATATTTTAAATATTTTAATCTCTCCTTTATAATTTTTTCTCTTTTTTTTTTTGTATCATTCCACTACTTTACAACTACCCCTCCCCAGGAAAACAGCCTCACCTATGTGATAAATGAATATAAACAAGCAAAACAAACCCACACATTGGTTGTGTCTGAGAATATCTAAATCTCTAATGTATCACTTCTAGGCTAAAAAACTTGGAAACATGATTCATCATCAGTCTTTTTGCAGTCACAAACATTGCATTGATTTTTAAAAAGTCTTTTACAGTTATTTTATAATGTCATCATTATATAAATTGTTTCTCCTCTTGATTGTATATACTTCACTCAGTCCATAAAACCTTTCAATTTTCACTGACTCCAACCCTTTTATCATTTCTTGCAGCACAATAAATTTCCACTATATTCATATGTCATAATTTGTTTCCATTGCAAATTGATGGACACTCACTTTATGTGGTTTTCCTACAACAGAGTAGATGTTATAAACATTCTTGTACATATGCGTTCTTTCCTGATGTTTTTATGTCACTGGTATCCTATGGTAGTGACATCCTTGAGTTAAAGAGTAAGAACAATTTAGCAACTCTTTAGTTATAGGTATATATTGATTTACACAATGGCTAGAGTATTTCACAGCTATAACAGTAATACATTAGCATTCCTGTCCTGTGACAGCCCCCCCAATAATTATAATTTTGTTTCTTTGTCATCTTTGCCTCTTTGATGGAACTGAGGAGGGATCTCAGTGTTATTTTAATATGCATTACTTTTTTGTGATTTAGAGTGTTTTATATGATGGTTGATAATTTGCCTTTCTCTTTTTAGAGAATTGTTTGTTCTTATTTTTTGCCCATTTATTTATTGAGTTATGACCCTTGTTTTTAGATATTTATATCTGCCTTCCATATATCTTTGCTATTTCCCTTTTTGTTCTAACAGCATTTATAATGCTTTGTTAAAACCATTTTTTCATATCTGAATTGTCCATTCTACCTCCTGTGAATTTGTGTATCCTTTGTTTAGTTAAGAACTCTTGCGTTATTCACAGTTGTGAAAGTTTTCTCCTCTCTTCTTCTAATTTTTGTGTTGGGAGTCTTGTTACACCTTGAGGTCCATAGTAAGAGAGACAACTTGAGTAGATATTGCTTCTTTAGTATATCCATGCAAATCTCAAAAGCTAGTTAAGTGTCCTTGTTGGCAACAAGAAGCACTCAGATGATATTGATATTTGCTCTGAAGTAAGGATGTATGTGCATACGTGTGTGTGTGTGTGTGTGCGTGTGTGCGTGTGCGTGTGTGTGTGTGTGTGTCTGTGGGTAATGATCAGTCTGTTGTGCATCTATAATGGAATGATAAGCTTTTCTTTTATAAACAAATTTTTATTTTTTCCCATAATTTCTCCTAATGTTTTTCCTCATCTTCTATAAGATAACCATACTATAGAACATGTGCTATATTCATTATGCAGGAAAAATATGGGAAGAGGAAAAAATCAACAAAACTGATCAGTTCATTGTAAACATATGCAAATGCAATACACCCTACCCATAGAAATTCCAGCAAAGGAGTGAAGCTGAGATAGCTTATCTTTTTTCTTCTTTGTGATACACTTATTTGTTATTAAACAACATAAATTTTTGATTATTTTGTATTTGTTCTTCCTATTTGTTTTCCTGTCAAATAAAGTTCAGTCAAAACCCCAGTACTAAGGCATGTGCTCCCAGGGAAATTTAAGATAAAGGGAATACACCCATATATATACACACACGTGTGTGTGTGTGTGCGTGTATATATATATATATATATATATATATATATATATATATATATATATGATAAATGTCTACAATAGCCATTTGCTAGTGCCGGGAAAAAATTGAGGAAAACTTATGAGCCTTTCAATCAGGTAACAGCTAACTAAAAGTGGCATATAAATATTAAAATATTGAATTTCTATTTCAGTTCTGTTACAATTGCTATCTTCCTTTTGTCATCACTAGTGGTATCCCCATCAGGGATATCATCAATATCAGTGGCATTAACATTATCATCTATAGTTTCACTGTCACCCATAGCTCATAAAATACCTGTAAAAATGACTCTAAACAAACTCCAGAACAACAGAAGTCACAAAATGACAGAGTGAAAGACATTTCCTGCCCACAGAAGTCTGGAAGGCCAACAGGCAAGATCTGTCACACCAGGCTGAGAAGAGTGCAGCCCACGGAGTGCAGCCCAGCCTTGGCCATGCAGCATGGTATGTACAGGACTGGAGCAGGCCTCAGGGGCAGAATCCCCAGCAACATCTAGGGTTCCCCAATTGCTCAAACCACACATGCCAAAGATAGCTTCAAAGATCAGTGAGAAAGCTCTTTCATCTGGGTGAGAAAGGAATGCAGTCTGGTCTTGCCTGCAGTAACTTCTGCATCTACAACATACATTTTGGGAGCCCTCCATCTAGAGACTCCGGGGGAATTGAGGGGCTGATGGATCTCAGCTCTGAGTGAGGGCCCTGGGGTGAGGAGGATGGCTCGTGAGGTGGAACTGGAGGCAGTTGTGGAGAGGAACTCTACTCACGGATCCTGGGCAGGAAAGTTTTTGGTTACTCCCAGACCAGTATGCATGCCAGGAGAAGAGTAAACTCCTCTCCCTTGATTGTGCCATCTATGAGGAACTAAGAACTTACAGGTCCCTGGAGTATACCCACCTCTTGACAAACGATTTAAGTCAAGTAACTGGCTGGGAAAAATGGCCCCAAAAGAGGAAAAATAAAACTATAGAAGGTTAACTTCTTTGTGAACAGGCATTTTCTTCCATCCTTTCAGATGAGGAACAACAATGCACAACATTAGAGGAAGACATAAAAGTCAAGGCTTCTGCATCCAAAACTTGAAAAATTAATATACGATGATCTCAGGCCATGGAAGAGCTCAAAAAGGATTTTAAAAATCAAGTATGAGAGGTGCCGGAAAATTTGGGAAGAGAAATGAGACCAATGGAAGAAATTCATGAAAAGTGAGTCAAAGGAGATCCAAAAATGCCAAAGAAAATAGCACCCTTAAAAACAGACTAACTGAAATGGCAAAATAGGTCCAAAAAGCTAATGAGGAGAAGAATGCTTTGAAAAGTAGAATTAGCCAAAAGGATAAGGAAGTTCAAAAGCTTACTGAAGAAAATCGTTTTTTAAAAATTAGAATGGAGCAGATGGAAGCTAATGACTTTATGAGAAACCAAGAAATTACAAAACAAAATTAAAGGAATGAAAAAATAGAACACAATGTGAAATATCTCTTTGGAAAAACTGACCTGGAAAATAGATCCGGGAGAGACAACTGAGAAATTATGGGGGGAGGGTGGTGGAGCCAAGATGGCGGAGTGAGAGCAATAACTCACTCAGACAAACTCCTTCAGGTACCTCTGAAAGGAGAATCTGACCAAATTTTGGAGCTGCGGAATCCATTGGGAGACAGATGGTGACAGATTCAGAGCTCAGGTTGGACTGGAATGTCCACGGGTAGGATCTGTGCCCACATTGCACAGGGCAGCGTGGCCAGCACAGTGGAGCAGAAGGGACCAGAGAAACTTGAGCAGCGGGCAGAATCAGAGGAGCAGCACCAAGGGTGGGAGACACGCTGAACTGAGCCAGTGAGAGCTGCTGAGTGCCAGATATCAGTGCAGCAGCTCCTGAGACCTTCAGCCCGAAGATCAAACTTCGGTAAGTCACCTACTTGAACTTTGGGGAGCCAGGATGGCAGAGTGA
Organism: Potorous gilbertii; assembly: GCA_028658325.1. NCBI lineage: Eukaryota > Metazoa > Chordata > Mammalia > Diprotodontia > Potoroidae > Potorous > Potorous gilbertii. The sequence continues at coordinate 13,853 of JAQQSK010005983.1, forward strand.
TCAGTAAATGCTCTCTCCTCCCCCTTTGAAGACCATAAAAGAACCATAAAATATTTCCCCAGAAAAAATCCCAGATCAGCAGAAACAGCAGAAGGAGCAATAGTCTCATAACACCTGAAGCTAGGAAAATAGGTAAGGGGGATTCCTCCCATGGTGGCAGAGGCAAACTGGAAGGGCAGAGGAACCAGGGCAGGGAAAACCTGCACTAGGACCCAGGCAATCCTCAACACTAGGAGAGGAGCCCCAGGAGGGACAGGAACATGCATTAGCATCTAGGAGTGCCTCAGCTGTCTAGGGGAATCAGAAAGACAATAGGGATTACCAGCCCCTGAGCTTACCTTTGCCTCAGATCAGCTGAGGAGATATCTCCTGTGACCAGACCACTCCTCCCCCACCCTTAACAAGCTAAACCCAGGGCTGATTGGGGAAACACCAAACAAAAACCTGCTTTTAGCTTTTTCACACATCAGCTCAGCAAAAAGTTCTCTAGCTTTGACCGAAAGAATCATAGAATCTTTCTATGGGGATAAGGACCAAAACACAAACACCAAAGAGGTCAGAGCTGAGACTGTACTTCCATCTGAAACTTCAGAAGGGACTATGAACTGCTCGCAAGCACAAGCAGCTCTCCTAGAACAGCTGAAGAAGGAAATAGAAGATAAACTGGCCAATGATCTTAAAATTATTAAGAAAGAATTCACTGATGAGAACATCTCTTTGAAAAGGAAAATTGAACAAATGGAAAAGGAAGTTCAAAAATTAACTGGAGAAAACAACTTACTAAAAGGGCAAATGGAAAAG
>JAQQSK010005984.1:0-14652 GCA_028658325.1 Potorous gilbertii
AACATGCATTTAATTTTCAGCTTGTCTCCCTAGAAACTTTGGGAAATTTTCTCTTGAGTGAGATCAGGTTCCTCTTTTGATTGGGCTGAGGTATTACCTTTCTCCCATCTAAAGAGCATATTTGCTCTTGTATATTTTCTGATATATTTTGATCTGTAGAACTTTGATTTTGTATAGTATTTGTTAGATAAATGGGTGTATTCACTATTTACTCTTTATGAAGATTTGTGTAACTAATGTAATTAAAGAGTATAAGCTTGGAGTTATTCCCCCCTTAAGAAAAACCATGAGTGTGGCTTTTGTTTGAACCTGTTTTACTCCTAGGCTAGCAATATTTGGTCTGGTGCTTATCTGGAAGAATGGAGAAGAAAGTGTCAATTACCCAGTCTTTATTGTGTGCTTGTGTAGCTTGTGTGAGCCTTGGGACTTACCTTCCTGGAATACTTTTCTTCCTTTTGAAATCCTTAGTTCCCTTCAAGACTCAACTACTGTTACTTTCTATTGTGGCCTTTCATAATTTTTCCAGTGGTTTATGCTGTCTCCATGCCCAATTCCAAATTTCTTTATGTCTACTTTTTATCCATATTTATTGATTTTATCTGTGTACATGTTTTCTTTGAGTAAAATGTAAATTTCTTGAGAGAAGGGACTTTTGATTTTTGTCTTTGTATCCCTAGCTACTGGTATCCTACGTTGTGTGTTATGATTTAGCAAATGAGATGAAAAGAGTGAGGACAGGAACATCATGCTTTTTGATTTTAGTCCTAGGACCTACAACAATATCTTTGCACATGGTGGCTGCTCAAAAACGCTTTGTTCAATGAATAAACCTGGGCTTTGTGAACTTATTTTTTATGGAATATATTTTGCTAAATGTATTTCAATACAATTGATTTCCTTTGCAATAATTCCATGCAAAACTCCCATGGAAGATTGAAGCAATGTTTAAAACCTCAAATTCACAAGGGCATATAGAGTTCACAAATGTATTAATCAAAATGGGCTTGTTTTTAGAGTCTAGCCTCTCTGACATACAATCATCTACAGGCTTGTCTAGGTTACAGAAAGGAGTCCTTGTTTTAATAAGCAACCACAGATGATAGTCTAGGCCTGCAAAAAAAATGAAAAGAGAAACACCCCAAAGCTCCAACTAATCAATGGCTGTCTGTCAAATACTGATTTCAAAAACTGCTGTATGTTTTCTTGGGTGACTATGAATGTATATGTATAAAAAGTGAATGTTCTTGGAGAACTAGTGATTTCTTTTAGTTCAGATCAATTTATTTTTCTGCTAGAAAAACCTACAACTTCCACCTTCTCTGCCTCTTTATGGGAGTACTGCATAAAAGGCATGAGGAGGGACTTTTAATCCTTGGATTTTTCCTTAGAGGTTTTTCATCCTTCCCAAGGACTCTGGATCTTTGGTGGTAGAAGCATGGAAATTTACTTTCAGATTAATTACATATCTCTACTAACACACTTATTTAGCATGTTCAGCTTTACAAATCATTTTACATATGTCATTCCATTTGATATTCACAACGACCCTATGAGATAGAAACTGCTATTATCCCCAGTCTACAGATGAGGAAACAGGCTGCTCAGGGTAACACAGCTAGTATTTGATCTCAAGTTTTTTATGACTCCCAACTCCAGAGCTCCATCCATTGCTTCTTCTGGCTGCCATTGGTGCCACTGAGTATTGGCAGTCAGTTTTCTGGCATTCTGATGGACTCTCTTATCAACTGACTGTCAATGACTAATCAGTCTCCAAACTGGTAATGGTGGCCCTCCAGGGCAACTTAGCTCAATAATTGTCCACAAACCTCCACACTCCTTTATCATCTTGAACTGCCCCCTTCCCTGCTCAGTCAGGCAGGGGTTAATTTGTCCCTCCCATCTCAAATACTTGAAGGAAATTTAAAAAAGAGAAAACTGAGGGTCATTGACTTGAATTTCTGAGGGAGTCTTAGGTAGCTTAAAAGCAGATTAATCTGTCGAGTTTGTGTCTAGGCTTGCTGAAGACTTCAAAGGCACTGATATAGACTAGGCGTTAGGAATAATGGTTCACTGACTCAGTGAATAAGCCTCATTGCTATAAATCAGAAGGTTTACTATTGTTTTAACATTATAGTAATTTGGATTGATTAGTGCCTACATAAGGCTGTATAGGTTTTTTTCTAAGATGGAAGCTAGTAATGTCCCTTCTCTTTCTTCTTTCACTTTCCTGGTCTTTCCATCTTTATACTCTTTTGGAGAAGGATTAGCAAATGGTAACCATTCTGACTTATTGACCTGGCTGCTCTTTCTGGAAGTATTAGATATTTTCCTAGGTAAAGGAGAAACAAAAATAATTGGAGAGATGAAACAGTCTACTGAAACATAGCAGATCCATGTCCTCTTAAGTGGACTGTTACTAAAGAATGTTCAGGATTAAGGACGATTAATGGTACTCAATGAAAAGAATAATCCTAGAGAAAGGTGATCTGAGGGAGCAAAGAAAGTGCCATGCCAGGTCAAGACAGAGTCCAAGGAGAATCGCAATCCAAGGGCTATGAAAGGGTTGGTAGGAATTAATCATATCAATGGTCCAAAGCTAGGGAGGCCAACACAGAGTACTTGAGGGAAACAAACTGCAAAGGGGAATATATGATGCCAGTAAGATGACTGTTCTGAATTTGATAGTATTGTTTTAGGTTGGTAACACGTCATACATCCCTTTTTACCCTATTTATCCTCCCTATGCTATACTGGATGATACTTTTGTGGCCTTATGCAATAATTTACCATCTCTATGCCTTAGTTTCCTCATCTGTAAAATAAGGAGGTTGAACGAGATGACCCCAAAAGTTCCTTTCAGTTCTAAATTTATCATCCCATAGTCTTACAGTGCATAAATTCATAGTAAAAGATCCCACCTTAAAGTCAGAAAGAACTATGTTCAATTTTTCATCTGACTGGCTATGTGACACCGCACAATTTTCTTAACCTCTCAGTGTCCCAGGCAATTTCCTAATACTATATGTAGCAGAAATATTACTGAACTACATTGGTTGAGGGATGTTTCCTTGAGGAGAATTCCCTTTACCAGTAAAATCTGCACCCCCAATTTATAGCACTAAGCTATTTGTACTATGACTACTATCTAAATTAGGGGTTCTGAATTTTTCTGGGTAATGGACCCCTTTTGTAGTCTAATGAAGTCTATGAATCCCCTTCTGAGAACAGTGTTTATTATCCATTATCCATAATATCCATATTAATAATTGCAGGAAATGTTAAACCTCAGTTGGAAGTTAGTGAAAATAGTTATAAGCTTTTGCCATTCAGGTTCTCAGACTTCCTGATATCTATTTATGGTTCCCTTGGGTCTATGGACTCATGTAGAGAACCTCTAGTTGAAATATTTGTTTTACTTTATAAAGAATTGCTAATGTTAACTATCTGAAAAAGGGAGAAAGGATGACCAGAGCCAAGACAAGGCATTTGTGTGCTTAGGGAAGGTTTTAACCAGTCCTCAGATGTGATTGTTCATTGGAGAGAGATTTTAATTCTCTATTAGACTGTGAACATGCCCACCATTAAGTTGTGAGTGTCTTGAGAGCAAGGGCTATTTTTTTCCTTTCTTTGTATCCCTAGAACTTAGTACAATATTTGGCATATAGTAGGCATTTTATAAATGTTAACTGACTGGCTGACTTTACCACTTAAAACCACTAAGTGTGTGTGTGTGTGTATTGTGTGTGTGTGTGTGATAGAGAAGACATATTTGGCATTAAAAGCATATTTTTAAAAATAATATTAAACAGCATTATCTCTTAGTTGTCAAGGGCAGCTATGTGGCACAATGGTTAGAATGCCAGGCCTGGAGTCAAGAAGACTCATTTATCTGAATTCAAATCTAATTTCAAATACTTACAATTTGTGTGACCCTGGGCAAGTCATTTCACCCTGCTTGCCTCCTTCTCTTTATCTGTAAAAGGAGCTGGAGAAGAAAATGGCAAACCACTGCAGTGTCTTTGCCAAGAAACCCCAAATGGGGTCATGAAGAGTCAGACACAACTGAAATGATTGAGCAACCACAACAAATTTGATCGTCTATGAGGAGTTGCCTTTTGGGAGGGATGGAATGATAACTAAGGTCCCTAGAGAAGTAGAAGCTGTGACTTCTCCCAGTGGGGACTGTGAGGGATACTGGGGACCCATCAGTATGCCATTTGGCAAAATGCTGTCTTTCCCTGCTCACAAACTTTCTTTTTATATTTCATGGACTTCATGCTTTCAAATATGGAATTCATTCCAACATCGTTGGCTTGAGCCATGAGAAGTATAACACCTATTTTCCTTACCTTTCCAAATAGTCACATTCTTTGTGTCCGGAGCAGTTCTGCCATGAAATTAGCACATTCATTCAATAAACATTTATGAAGCCCCACTGCAGTATGTGAGAGATAGTGTAGTTTATGCAGTCGGGCATAGAACTGCTCTAGAAGTCAAGAAACTGGGTTCCAGGCCTGCTTCTAATACATACTGGCTCTGTAACTATAGGCAACTCACTGAATGTGTCCATGGTGCCTCCAAGAGACAACCCTTTTTTTGGGGGAGGGAAGACAATTGGGGGGTTAGGTGACTTGCCCAATGTTTACTCCACTAGTAAAATATCTGAGGATGGATTTGAACTTAGGTCCTCTTGACTTCAGGGCTAGTGTTCTACCCACTCTGCTACCCAGCTGCCCCCAACAAGCAACTCTTTTAGGGCTAAAAATTGTGGAGTGAAGGCTGATCTACATTGGTAAATGGAGTTTCTTCTCCATTAGTGATAGAAACCAATGAAATCATAGGTCCTGTCCTTTCCTTCCCTTTCTGTAGTCAGTCTTCCATTTAGCTGCCAAAATGATCTTCCTAAAGCTTTCATATTACCCTCAGGATCAAATATAAAATCTTCTGCTTGGCATTGAAAGCCTTGCATAATCTGTCCCCCCATACACCTCTCTAGTCTTCTACACATTCTATTCTTCTCTCTTCCTCCTCCAACTGAGGTCAAGTGAATTGGCCTTCTGTCTGTTCCACGAACAAGACACTCCATTTCTCTGGCTGTCCCTCATTCCTGGAATGCTCTCCCTCATCATTTCAGCCTTCTGAATTCCTTCAAGTTCCAGATAAAATCCCACCTTCTCCAGGAAGCCTTTCCCTATCCTCTTTAATGCTAGTGCCTTCCTTTTTTTGATTATTTTCAATTTAATTCTGCCTACAGGTTGTTTGCATATTGTCTCCTCTGTTAGACTGTGAGCCCCTATCCTCAGACTTAGCACAATGCCTGGCATATAGTAGGTTCTTAGTAAGTTTTTATCAATTATTGACTCGACCCCACCCCCCAAAGATCAATGAACTGCTCTAAGCATTGGGGGAGGTTGGTTAGGAAGAGGACCTGTGACTTCATCAGTATGGGGAGCTCCCCATGAGGAAATTCTCTCCACTAATGTGGGCTGTCACCTTCCCTGCAACTTAAATCCTTGGAGATCTGCTTAGAGCACTGAGAGGTTAGGCTACTTGCCTAGGACTACATAGCCTGTATGTGACAGGGACAGGATAGGAACCCAGGTCTTCCCATCTTCAAGGCTGCTTCTTTATCCACCGCACCACTCTGCTTCTTGGAGAAGGCAACACAAAAATCAAAATCCTTACCCTCCAATTGCCTACGACGCAGTAGTGGAGGCAAGGTAGGAACACAGATGAATGAGGACTGAAAAATGAATTAGAGAAGCACAGAATACTTAGCTTTGTATTATGCTTGTGTTAAGCTGGGGACTGTGGAGAAAAAGAGCAGTTTCAATTTTCAAGGAGTTTAAAATCAGTGTGAAGAGATGGGGTTTACATGAATTGATTAAACTTTATGTGGAATAGACTGGAAGTGCCATGTGAGTGAACTGGGGAAGGAAGATGGGCAGGACCTCATTGAGCACAGGGTCTTGAGCTGGGTTTTCTAATGCTTCAGGCATGCAAGTAGATAGAAGGAAGGGGGTGATGGGAATAGGCATAGAAGATGCTGGAAACAGGGAAAAGGTCAGCCTGATGAGAGCAAGTTGATGAGTATTAGGAGAAAAGGTTAGAACAGTAACATGGGACCACAGGGTACGGCTTCAGAAATTTATTTAACTAGGAAACGTTGAGTAATGGTGTCAAAACCTCAGCCTGAGAAGAACAAACTCCCAAATGCAGTTGGACCAGATTAAAATGTAATTGGAAAATGTTTTATGAAATAAATAAAAATATAATATGACATTTATTGTTGTTCACTGTTTCAGTTGTATTTTACTCTTTGTGACACCATTTGGTTTTTTTTTTTTGACAAAGATATTGGAATGGTCTGCCATTTCCTTCAGCTCATTTTACAGATGAGCCAAACAGGGTTAAGTGACTTGCCCAGGGTCACATAGCTAATAAATTGTAATAATAATAAATTACTACTACTACTACTAAAATCTGTCTGAGGCCAGATTTTAACTCAGGAAAATGAATCCTCATGACTCTGGGTTCAGCACCCCATCCACTGCACCACCTAGCTGCTCCTGTATATTCTTTATAGTATATGATATTTTAAACACAGTCATGATGATTGTCCCTTCCTTGCTACATAAACTTCTATGCCCAGTATTGTCTCTAGGATCTAATATAGTACTTCTGTCTTGCTTTTAAAGTCCTTTACAAATTAGCCCCAGATGACCTTTCTAGCCTTGTTATACATTTGTTCACACTGCATTCTATCATCTAGGCAAGCTAGTCTTCATTATACCTCCCATTTTGGTGCTTTTTCATTGACCATCTTCCATGTGTTCTCTTTCCTCACCTGTGCCTCAGAATCCTTTATTTCCTTAAAGACAGTTCAAGTGTGAAGCCTTTGACACTCCCCCAAATGTTAGAGCTCTCCTTCTTTAAATTACCTTATGTTTATTTTGCAGTTGCTATATATGTATGTGTTCTGTCACAACAGACATGTCTCACAGAGAATGTCAACTTCTTGAGGGTAATAGACATTTCAGTTTTTTCTTTGAATTCCTAGTACCTAGGATGATGTCTGTCCCATAACTGGCCCATAATTAATGCTAATTGATTAATAGCATTTGCTTCTTTCTTTAGAACAACACAGTTTTATGGATGCTCATTCAAAAAAAGATTCTTTGTATATATATTTAGATCATATATAATTTGTACATAGATAGAACTGTAGAGATACATTTGTTCTGTCCTTTGAGTATTGAAATCAAGTGACATGTAAAGTAGGGGGAATTTGGGCTTTTCAATTGTATCTGCCAATGTCATGGAGGATATATTTCAGTATCCAATTTGGAGACTGAATCTCTATATGTGGAAGGTCCTCCAGATCCTCCTGTTTGTGGGTCAATGTCTTGATTGCATTGAACATTCCATAGCTTTCTTAATGAAAAATCCACTCAAAAGTAATTGGTTTACCAATCGAAAAAGTGGATAGAAAAAACAAGTGGATATAAAAATCTACAGTTATCCCTTCCACATAGTGGGGGTAGGGGCACAGTGCCACTGAGATCTGGAAAATCCCTTTGAAGGGAGGTCTGAGTTGTATTGATAAGGGTAAGATTGTGATGCAGTAGGATGTCTCAAAGACTTTCAAAAACTCAGGTTGACTCTAAACCAGTTGGAGAGATTTATTGTGGGTTTGAGGTTTCATGCCCTTGTGGGTGGCTAAGTTCCTTAGAGGAACTTGCGATTTCAGTAAGATAAGACAGACAATTTTATAGAGTATATGATGCTGATTACAGAATCAAAATTTACATAGAATATGGGAATATGGTTGATATTAAAAAAGCAGAAGGCATTTGTTAAGGGATTAGAGAACTGGGGAGAGGGTCCCTTCTATGTTTTGGTGGTCAAGCATCCTGGTCATGCTGCTTTCTGATTGGTCAGCTATTGTGGTCCTGATGGGCTAAATGGATGAGGTGATTGTGGTCGGGCTCAAGAACACACCTGTTCAAATATGTAGTGGCTGGCTAGCTAGTGGCAGTGGGCAAACTGTTCAGTGTGACTCATAAGGAAGTTAGAATATTGGGATTGGGAGCAGCTTTAGAATTCCATCACTATCAAAAGATAAAATATATTGATATTATGCAATACTATACATATATTTTATGCATTTCTGAGTTTCTAAACTTTTTCTGTGTCATCTGATGGCTTTTGCTTGTCATTGGTAGCTTCTGCAAAACTCCCCCAAAATTCCTATTTAATTTCTTATGCTGACTCATGACATATAGAAACTACAATGGGGAAAGTCACGATGTGGAAGGGATAATTGTATGTTTCCCAGATTATGCTATGACAATCTTCCACCATAGGTCAGACCAAAATACTACATAGGGTATTCCAAAAGTCTTTAGTATTTAGTTTGGAAAACCCTGAATATCTTGGCCAGGCATTGAAGATAGGCAGGGAGTCGGGTGGAGAATTGACTAGCAGGGTGAAAACTACAGGATCTCAGCACTTTGCATGATCATAAATCTATTTCCTGCTGGAAAGACTATCATTTTAAAAAAATGCTAGTATTCTGAAAATGATTTTATTGAGACTGTGAATCATAGAACACAATGATCTTAGCATAGAGCTTGGCAAATAGTAAGCATTTAATCATATTCTTCTATTTATTTGTATTCAATAATTCATTCTTTTAGCCAGTCAAGTGGTTAGTTTAGAGAAGAGGTTCTCAAAGTGTGGTCTGTGACCCCCAGAGTGTTGCTGAGATCCCTTTGGGGGTCTTTAATGTCAAAACTATTTTCACAACAATATTATATTAATATTATATAATATAATATTTATTATATAATATAATATCATATTATATATAATATGATATTATATTAATATTTCACAATGATAATATTAAAATACTTTTCCCTTTTCCAACCACATCTATGTAAGGCTAGATTTTCTTTATACACTTTAATAAAACAACTTATCACAGCAGATTGAAAGTAGAAGCAAATATGAAAATCCAACTTTTTTTTATTAAGTCAGTCATTAAAATGGTTTGCAAAAACTCAGAAAACGATGCCATTCTTCTCATCAATTTTTTTTGTTTTGGAAAAACGTTTCATAAAATGCCATTATATTAATATGTAATGGATATATAATATTTTTAAAATGAATTAGTTAATAATCACTTAAAATTTATCAGTTTTAATTCCTAGCATGGTAAATATCAATAGTTCTAACCCACGTAACAATTTGGAGGTTCTCAATAACAATTTTTAAGAATGTAGAGTGATCCTGACTAAAATATTTGAGAACTACTGTCTTAGAGGAATCAAAATTGTAACTGACATAAAACAAAATGGAAAGACAGGTAACAGGAAGGAAGGAAGAAAGGAAATAAGCATTTGATAGGTACTTACTATGTACCAAGGACTGCGCTAAACACTGGAGATACAAATACAGAGAAAAAGAAGAGTTCCTACTCTCAATGAACTTACATTGTAATGGAGGAAGATAACATACAAAAGGAAACTGAAAAGTGGAAGAGGTGGTGGGAAGAGAGAAAATACCTTTTGCAGAGGCATAGTTTGGAAGTCTGAAAGTTAGAAAGGGAGCCAGAAGAAGAACGTAGGCAGTCCTAGGCTCCTCTACAAAATGGAGGCTCCAGGAGTAACTCACTGTTGGAAGAAGGGGCATGTTTTACAGAAGGATATTCCAAATGGAGAAGTCCTCAGAGATGGTTGGATGGTCCATGGTGAAGAGTTTCCAGATGAAGAGAGAAGTTCCAGAATCAGACAAGATGGTTCAAACATTAGGGAACCAGAAAAGGGCTTCTACTAGAGGCTGCAGTAAACTGTCAAATGGGATGTATGTGAGAAATAGTACAAGATATCACCAAGGACAATGTAGGACAGAGAATGGAGGTAGGCTAGCCAGGTAGCAACAGTTAAGGAGAACAGATCATAGGAAGATAAAGTCATAGTTTTAAAGTTGACCATGTTATTGCCCTACTCAGTCAATAAAGTATTAACTCTCTTTATTTTTTCAAGTCCTACATAACTTGGCTCCAATAAATTTTTCCAACCTCATTGGACATTATTCCTTCTCCTTCACTCTGCAATCCAGCCAACGTGATCTTCTCTCTCTTCCTCACATATGAAATTCCTTTTCTACGTCTTTTCACTAGCCATTCCACATACCTGGAATGTACTCTCACTCTTGACTTCTGCTTCACAGAGTCCTCCCCTTTTAAGGTGTAGCTCAAGCATCAACTTCTGCACAAAGCCTTTTCTCATTCTTCCACTGCTAGTGCCTTCTCTTCCAAACTACTTTGTATTTACTTTGCAAGTATCTGTATTCATTAACTCCATCTTTACATTGTATATTTATTATATGTACTTGCCTCCCCCATTAAAATGTAAGCTCCATGTGAGTAGGGATTATTTCATTGTTTGCAATTATATTCCCAGAGACTAGCACATAGTAGGTACTTAATAAATACTTGTTGACTGACAAATTGTAGAGATCACCAGTTCAATCTCCTTATTTTATAGATGAGGAAACTTAGACCCAGATATTAAACAACTGTATCACCAAGGTAATATTCACAACATTGGCGGGGACTATGAATATGCTGGTTTAGTTCTCAGTCACAAAGTATAACAAACTCTCCGTAAATAAGGCAGAAGAAAAACATTTACTCAGACACCAGAAAGCCAAATCCATTATAGTAGCCAAGAAGTTAATACACATTAGCACTGCAGGAGAATCCAAATCCTTTTCTCCTCAACCCCCTTCCCACAAACAAATAAATACTCAGGAGTCTACCTATCTTGCCTGTGTCCTCTCTCTCTCTCTCTCTCTCTCTCTCTCTCTCTCTCTCTCTCTCTCTCTCTCCCCCTCTCTCCCCATCCTAACTGCTTTTACTCACTTCCTCTTAGTTCTGCTGCACCCTTCTTGTTCCACCTGTTCAGCAATCTCCTCCCACCACATGTGACTTAGGCTTCCATGTGATTTAAGCAAGTCATATAAGTGTATTAATGAATGGAAAAGATCTTCCCATTTAAATTACCATTACAGCAATTTGCCCAAGTTTACACTGATCCTAAGTGGAAGAACTGGGTTTCAAACTCAGATTTTCTGCTTGCTGCCACTATAATTCAAGTGTTTCAATAGTCTCCATGCCATTTTTCATAAAACCAAAGAAATTCTGCTAGCATGTTTTATATATCCTCTATGGAGGATTGTTGGTGATTTACAGACATGCACTGCAAAGAACGAAAAGTATGCATGAATTGCAATCTGCTATTGGAAGAAGTTACTACATTGATAAGATCACAGATCACAGTAAATATCAAAACCAAGGACTCACTTACAGCCCTTGTGTTGATGTAGTCAGATCTTTCCTTCACATTTCTCTGGTTTCATTAATCATTAATTATCCAGCTCAGTAGAGTGTTTTTTAAAAACACAGAGTGGATGACTTGTTGGCCCTTTACCACATGACACCATGTGACAGAGAGGGGGCTGGGGAAGAGAGAGACCCCTGAGTGAGTCCATGGGGTCACAAAGAATCAGACGTGACTGAACAACTGAACCGCAAATATCCAATTTTTTTCCCCAATGACATGTAAAAACAATTTTTAACATTTGTTTTTTATAAATTTTGAATTCTAAATTCTTTCCTTCCATCCCTCCTTCCCCTCACTGTCATTGAGAATGCAAACAATTTGATAAATATCTACATATACAGTTGTACAAAACAGATTTCCATATTAGCAATGTGGTGTCTTTATTTTTTCATATCTCCTCCAATATTTGTCATTTTCCTGTTCTGTCAAATTAGCTAATCTGATAGGTGTGGGGTGGTACCTCTGGGTTGTTTTAATTTGAGCTACTGAGTGAACAACAAATAGATATTTTTTCTCTTCCCCAACACCAAATTGTGTCCAGGGTGCAACAGAAAGGTTTAGATGGAACCTGTTGCTGCTGGGCTTCATTTCTTCTTCCTCATATTGCCATTAATAGGAGAATGATTTCTAGATGTTGCTTTGGGGCAAAGACTAGAAAAAATATGTTTTCTGAGCCATTCTTGGAAATGGTATATCAGTGAAGAGAGCTATGGCTTCCAGACAAGTGCAAGATTGTAAGTCTGCATTAGCAGGACAGGGCAAAGCATGGAGCAAGCTAGGGGGAAACTCTGAGATAGGAGTAGTCATAGGCAATTGAAATTGGCCACACCTATTCTGCTGAAGTTGCCTTTTTTTCACTTTTTAGCAAAGCTATAGCAAGAACAGAAGCACAAACATTTTCACCCAACATCTAGGGGCACTCTCTCTACCATACCATGTAGGTCCCTGGAAAGAGTGGGCTCAGTGCAATTTCTAGATAGCATTTGCTTCACCAAGGTCATTTCCAAATGTGGCATTGTTGATTGGGTAGATGAGTCTACATTTCTACTATTCCATGTGGGATCCAGCTGGGCAATTTCTGGGGACCTTCCTCCTTAACATGTGGTTTCCAGCAAATTCTAGCATGGACTGTAGCTCCTGGATTTCTGTTGACTTTCCTGTTTTTATCTTTTGTAGATCACAAGAATGTAGCCCACCCCTTCCCACTCCCCCTCACTAGAAACTGGAAACTAGAAAGAGTAAGCACAGAGGCATGAAGAACCAAGGCCCATATTCATGGGCTACCTGGTTTGGGGAAGGTCCAAGGTCTTTTCCTTTACAGCGTTGTCTCACTCAATGGAATGCAACCAGGCAGGGAAGTACCAGACCAAAAGCTTTTGGTTCCCTCATGGAAAATCTTATTGCCTCTTCTCTACTGGAATGGAAAGAGGTTTAATCATTAGGCTCAAGTCCCAATCCAAACTCAGAAGCATGCCTTCTGTCTCCCTTTCTTCCTCCCTCCCTCCCTTTCTTCTCTGTTCCTTCAACTACCCACACTCTTCTTTGGCTTCTGTAGTTGACACAATACTCTGGGAAGCAGCTTCTAGTTCAATGAAAGAAAAGAGGACAATACATTTATCATTATGATGAGATTAAGTGGTAATTAAAAATCTAGCCAATTTATGTTAAAGGGGGGAAATTAGATAAAACAGGATGCAAACTACTTTGCTTTGTATTTTTTCCTTAATCCAAAGAAAAATGAATTTAAAAAAAAAATCAGGGTTCCTGTAAAGCCTTTAGGAACTAAGCCAGATTTAATTATACTCCTGAGTGATGACCCACTTCTCTATCTTTCTTTCATACCTGTTATAATTTGCTATTTATAAATAGATCTCTATCTCCATATTTAAAAGCCATAATGAATATCTGGGTAATTTTCCAGATATCCTAGCAAATTTGAAACATTAATGTTGCTAAATGGAGGGAAATAATAAACAGACCCCCTCCAAGGCAATGTTTACATTGAAAATGTGAATACTTGGGCTTAATTGACTTCTAGTAGTGCTTATTTTTTCCCAGGTGCCCTTCATGACAGAAACATCTTTCCCCTAAGTGCTACAACTGGAGTTCTAATTTAAAACAATAGGAAAAGCTTCATTTACTGGAACTCAACTAGCTGACCATCCTCAGTTAACTGGGATCTTTTTCTTCACTTTTAGGAAAAAGAGACATGATTAAAGCAAGGATTTATTCAGAAATATATACAGAGATTTTTATTGGCATAGATTTTGTTGGTCTCTTATTCCAATTTCATTTTCCTCAACTGTCAAATTAAAGGGCCTCTAAGTCTTTTTTTAAATGAATTTACTGTAAGTCTTGGCTTAGTGTTATCAGGCATTTCTTCATGCTGGCATCTCTCCCCTTTGCCATTTAAGATTAGAAGTGGGTTGGGGACTGTGAAAAGCATTACCTGTCAGATCAATGGATAAAGGAAAAGCTCATGACCAAAGAAGAGGTACAGAGGATCAAGGTGAGTAAAATGGATAATTTTGATTACATAAAATTAAAATTAAACAAAACCAATGCAGCCAAAATTAGAAGGAAAGCAGGAAACTGGGACTTTTTTTAATAGCAAATTTCTTTGATTAAGGTTTAATTTCTCAAATATATAGGGAACAGAGACAAATTTATAATGCAAGAGTCATTTTTCAAATGATAGTCAAAGGATATGAACAGGCAGTTTACGGAAAAAGAAATCAAAGCTGTCAATAGTCATAAAAAATTCGCCTAATCATAATATTAGAGAAATTCAAATTAAAACAACTCTGAGGTTCTACCTCATACCTATCAGATTGACTAACATAACAGAAAAGAGAAATGGCAAATGCTGGAGGTGATATAGAAAAACAGGTACACCAATGCACTTCTGGTTGAGGAGTACACAAAGGGCTATAAAATTGTGAATACTTTTTGACCTAGCACTACTAGGTCTATATCACAAAGAGATCAAAGTGGAAAAAACACTAATATATACAAAAACATTTATAGCACTTCTTTTTTGGGGGGAGGGGCAAAGAATTGGAAGTTGAAGGGCTGCCCATCAACTGGGAAATGGCTGAACAAGTTGTGGTATAAGACTGTCATGGAATGCTATTGTGCTATAAGAAATGACAAAGGGTATGGTTTCTGTTAAACCTGGGAAGACATATTAGTTGATGCAAAGTAAAGTGAATAGAGCTAGAAGAATATCGTACATAGTAAC
>JAQQSK010005985.1:0-14652 GCA_028658325.1 Potorous gilbertii
AAGATATTAAAATGGCATGGATGATATCTTTTGATTCATGAGTAAATTGAATCTAAGTGAGGTGGAGTTGCATGAAATCATTGGCCTCACTCTCTTCTCCAGAGTCATCACAGTCCAGTGGCAGGACAGAGTCAAGACTACTGGTGATGGCTCAGGATGCAGTACATGACTTTGGTGTTTTTGATGTCTAACCAACCTCCAAGGACTCCACAGCACCTTCTTCAACTGCCTTTATGGCCTTTGGAGGAAACTGTTCTGAGCCATAAATTTTATCAGGGGATGTCTTCACGTGCTTGAGGTAGACACCTCCCCAAATCACCAGTGGGTTTAAGACCACTCAGGTACCCTCAATCTAATTTTAGCCAGTCTGCCAAAAGTGTTTACCCGGGTGTGGCCTCTGGACATGCTACAGTTTCATGGAGCTACAGGCAGAGTGAGGTGGAACAGGTGGATACCAGAGGTGGAAACCAACCCTGAAAAGGTCTTCACACCAGAGGTCCTAGTCTTCCCTGAATACACTATATACATATATTTTACATATATATATATATATATATATATATATATATATATATATATATATACACACACACACACACACACACACAAAGATATACATAACATGAATAGGAATGTATGAGTAAAACCTATATAAGATATACATACACGAATGTATGTATGTATGTGTGTGTGTGTGTGTGTGTGTATGTATTACTGCTGCTCCAAAGAAGGATGAATCTAGGAAGACAATAACATCTATAACAGTTACACCCAATTAGGAAATTTCAATTAAGTCTCAAAAAGATGACTTACCTTATTTGAAATGACCCAAGATGTATTATATGTCCCTTGAGAGAAAGTGTCCCTTCCTAGAGGTTCTGGAACTCCTTCTATAACTCCTGCTTTAAGTTTGGAAAGCATTTTCCCCACAAACAGCCCAAGAAAGTAATTCGTACAACCATTTATTATACCCATTTTATGAGGAGTCTTAGGCTCCATCATTGTGTGGACTGAGAATGGGTCTCCATGTGGCTTTTAGGGCTTTTCCCACCACAGGGGATGAATAGACATAATGTCATATAACATGTACATAATATTTAATATACATAGTGTCTATTTCCTTCTTCCAGCCCCCCCATGCCATTTCTGCTTCTTTAGACTCAAACATGCCTGAATGATACTCCAAGATCCTCCAAGATTTTTTCTGATTTTTTTCCTTAGTCTTTCAAGAGTATTTTGCTGAAGAATTATTATTTGCATTTGTATTCCCTTTTTGCATTGAATGTGATTCATTCTTTCTAGGCCTTTATAGAGTGGCATCATATGACCTACACTGCTATATTCTTTCCAAATTTCCAAATTGCTCTCCAGAATGATGGATCAGCTCAGAGCTCAACCAACAATGAATTAGTGTTCCAACTCTCCCACATCTTCTCCAACATTTATCATCTAACTGTTCTGTCATGTTAGTCAATCATACCATGTTAGGTATGATGTGGTATCTCAGAGTTCTTTTGATTTGCCTCTCTCTAATCAATAGTGATTTAGGGTATTTTTCATGTGATTATAGATATCTTTAATTTCTTCCTCTGAAAACTGCCTATTCATATCCTTTAACCATTTATCAATTGGTGAATGACATACATTCTTTTCTTAAAGTCATGAGGTGACAAAGAGTAGGAAATAAACCCCAAATGACATGTGATCCACTAAAGGAATCTTTATGAGTCCTCCAAGTACCCCCCCCAGGCCACTTGGTTGGGAAAGTGATTATTGTCAATCCAATGAAGAGGGTAAGGCAATCGATCTGTGAGACAGAAGCTGTTACCCCTAACCCTGATAAGGGCACAAACTTTTTCCTCCATCTGAGCAAAACTATAGCTTATGTTAAAAAACAGGTTTCCAAATAGGTTTTTATACTCTCGAGTTGATTGTGTTGATAGCAAGGGGACCACAAAGGTTGGGTGGCTCTAGTGAGGCTGGTTACCTGGTTGACTTGATTTTTAGCCTCTGTATTCTCCTGTGTTGCCAGTTACCAAGGGAACATGTCTTGTAGCAGTGTATTTTGTCAGCTGCTGAAGATCAGGAGGCACTGCATATAACAAAGGGTTTGTCAAGGTGAAACCCGTATCTCAAGGTTCACGAGCAGTAATGAACCTGGGGACCATCTTCAGGGACAGAATCTTCCTCTCTGAAAGTGACTTTGTGAGGTAGTGAGTGTGCCATTCTAAGGGCAGGATAGGAACAGGGTGTTGTAAGCTGCCCAGGGTAGAATGAAGGGGACACATTCACTCTTGAGTCCTCAAGCATAATCACTGTCAAATTTAGGATTCAGGCTGGACAGCTGGCAATGAAGCATTAGCTTGGAACACTGACGGGTAGAAGGAGTGTTTGGCTGGATGACCTTGCTTTGCACACTGAAAAACTGAAGTGCATTTAAACGTAATCTCTTGGTAGGCTGAAGAGTGGGGTGGCTGTAGCAATCATATCTGTGTGCGGTCGATGGAAATGTGCTACAGCAATTAAGGAAGAGCAGCGCGGCAGAGGGGTATGGACATGTGATTTGGAGTCATTGAATCTGAGTTCAGCTATCCTCGCGGTGAAATGGATTTTTGGAAAAGCGAGATAGAATGACTTGTTTCTGTCTAGTCTTGCTTGCGGACTAATATTCCCTTGTGTATTTTTCAGGGCTTTGACAAGGCAATGGATCATTTCGGAAAGCCAGTAAAAGAGGGCGTCTGTGAAGGTTGAGTTCCCCATTAAAGAGATCAGAGCGCGCAGATTTCTCCTCTTGTTAGGTGGGTTTCTCTACTGCTTTTGGAAGGGAGGGAGGAAGAGGAAGGGGAAGTTGAAACGAAAAAAAAAGTGCAAAAGGGAGGAGAGCTATGCAAATGTTGATCGAGGCAGGAGGCAAGGGTTTCTGGGTGTCAGGAAAGCGTCTTCTTTCCCGAAGAAAGGGCTAAAATCTGGTGAAGGTCTTTTTTCTGGCGTATTTTTAAGCGATCATCTGATTGGATAAAGGCTCAGGTGTGGAGACGGTGGTTTCTGGTGTAGGAGGTAGGTGAGAGGATGCGAGTCTTAGTCAAAGTTTTTGTAAGGGGCGCGAGTGAAAAAGGTGCTGTCGCGAAGGGGTAGGGGAGTGGGAGATGTGTTCCTCAGGTATCAAGTTGGGGGGGAAACCTTTGATCTTGAAACTATGGGTGCCTTGTTAGGATCTCAAGTGGTCCCTTTGCAGGACAACTTCGGTTAACTAAAGAAGCTCTTTCTGTAAAACTTTTGCGCATCAAGTTTTAGAGAACAAACCCTGTTTATTAAGCTGAAGTTGTTCCGCGAATTGTGAATTTTCTGCCAGCAGTGCTTGGGAATCTAGAAGGCTGCGTATGGCCTCGAGACCAAAGGTTTCTCTCCCTTTTCATCGCATTGAAATCTGATACATTTTCCATCAGAGAGCCATGCGCCAAGTGTATTTGTGAAGCAGGCAAATAGAATTTGCTCTACTTGTCAACCCAGTACTGAAGTACTTCTGTCAACAGGCTACTTTCTTTTCGGGAAAAATTTGCTGTGTAGAAACTTTGATAATTGTGCTGTTTCCAAAAAGCCGAAATTGTTCTCCTGCTTGCTTCGAAACTAGGGCATGTCATTGAACTTTGTTTCCTTAGGTGCACTCGCCAGACGTCGGCAAGACTCCCCTGAAAACAGCCATAGGCGATACTGAAACTAAAGAGTAACCTTGCGTTTGCTCCAGTAAAAACTATTTTGAGGTACCTGAAGTTATGAGACAGCCATCAGTCTAAAGGACAATCTTCACTCCATGGGAAAAGAAGTCTGTAGGTTCTCTTGTCAATTTGCCTTCAAGTTCTTCCTCCCTCTTGCATCAGCCAAGATCTGGATAAAAATGATCCATGCCACAGCAGCAGCTTCCGGTCTCCAAGATGCCAGGGGACCGGTGATGGGGAGTTGGGAAGTATGCTTCCCACCTTCTGACCGAGATGAGATACTCTGGATCCGTAATGAGAGGCATTTTGGAGAGATACGGACAACTAGGCAATTTTGCTTGTTACAGTAGTTTTGTTTACCCAATAGTGGAAGGAACCAGTGATAGAAGAAAATAAATACACGCTCATTGGCAAAAAAAGAAAAAAATTAGCTAAAAAGCTTTGTGAAACGATTCCCCACGATTACTGTGGTCACAACAATTTTGCCATATAGTTTACCAAGAGGGAACGGTCAGGATATCACGGGAGTCTCAAAATAAGGTTAGAATCCGTTTCTTAGAAATAATAGAACACACTGCGCCGATTTTTTCGTATCGCGCGCAATTACGAAAATAAATAGCCTGAAGGAGACAGATTTACAAAATGACTAACACCATGTGAATTTGCATCTCACTCCCCCCCTCTCCCTCCCTCGCCCCCCACACTCTATACACAAGGTCACTTACGGGACGCTTCGGTAGCCCAACAGCACAAGCTCCAAAGACACACAAATCCCTGGAATTCTCAAGTGCTTCAACCCCTATCCACTCGCCCAGACCCTCCGATCCCCAAAACCCTTTTCCAGGGGCAACATCTCCTTAAGGAAAACGCCAACACAAGTATTCTCATCTGCATAATTGTCCGTCCTTTACTGACGTCACTCACCAAATCTTCCCCACTGGAGACCACCATCTATTGACTGATCGACGAATTTAGACAAGAAAATGAATGGAAATTGAAATAA
The DNA here is from genome assembly GCA_028658325.1 of Potorous gilbertii. Lineage (NCBI taxonomy): Eukaryota > Metazoa > Chordata > Mammalia > Diprotodontia > Potoroidae > Potorous > Potorous gilbertii. The sequence continues at coordinate 4,720 of JAQQSK010005985.1, forward strand.
AGTTATGGCATTTCCTCACCCTCAACGGATCAGAACAGGTTTTTGTTTGTTTTGGGGCTTTTTTTTCCTTTTGTTATAAGTTTGACCCCTTCCTGAATTCACCTATCTCTCCCAAATCCATTCCAGACCTTTTCCAACCTCCTCTACCCCAGACCCAGGCACTCCATGATGAGGAAAGTCGGAAACATTTATAATGTTTCAGGTTCCTGCTGTCCTTCAAAGCGGTTGCCTTGATGGGCTACAGACGCTTACTCAAATGATGCTTCCACTGCGTCGATTGGACCCGAGCTGGGAGACACCTGGTTCTACTAGGAATTACTAGACCCTTTCTTGATTTGTGAAAGATCAGAGAACAGTAAATCAGAACTTTGAGTCTATCAGGTTCAATCCCCTCCTTTTCTAGAGAGCTAACAGAGGCTTAAAGATATTAAGCAAGGTACCACAGGTGATTCCAAGGCAGGCCTTCCTCTGACTCTATACTCATCACTTTTACAAATCTCCTTTGCAAGATCCAACTTGCAGGAAAAGTGTTACTTTTTCTTAGACTGCTGTCTGTTCAAAACCAGCCTGGGAAGCACACTTATTGTCACATAAAGTCCTTATGCTTTAGCATGACTTTCATTCCTGCCCCTACAGGTTAACTTTACTAGCTTTACTTAACCTTAAAGCCCAGGAAGAAAGGCAGACAGGCTTCCAAAGAGAAGGCTTTGATCCCTTTGCTATATCTGAACCAGAATGGGGAAAATCACAATGTGGAAGGGATAACTCTAGTTTATTTTCCTTTTTCATAAGTTTTTTTCTCTTTTAAATAATTTCAGGATTTAAAAAAAATTATACTTTTACATGTTTTTTTTAAACAACTTTTACACTTTAATTTAAAAGGAAATATATTAATTTTTCAACTCTAAAAAGGAAAGTGTGTCCTTTGATTTTTTTCAAATTTATTAATTTATTTGTTTTCAGTTTTCAACATTCACTTTCATATGTTCCAAATTTTCTTCCCCTCCCCAAGATGGCATGCAATCTTATATGGGTTCTATACATGCATTTCTATTCAACATATTTTCATATTAATCATGTTTTGATACATTTTAATCAGTATCAGTTGGATTATCCTTTCTCATTATACTATGATATTTAATGTCACCAGCTATATTATAGCTTTTCTTTTAAAATATTATTAATTTTGTGAAATATATAGGTACATAGGGCAGCTAAGTGGTGCAGAGGATAAAGCACCAGTGCAGGAGTCAGGAGGACCTGAGTTCAAATCTCACCTCAGACACTTGACACTCACTAGCTGTGTGATCTTGATCAAGTCACTTAACCCCAGTTGTCTCATCCTGAGTCATCTCCAATCATTGTGATGAATATCTGGTCGCTGGATTCAGATGGATTTGGAGGAGAAGTGAGACTGGTGACCTGCACAACCTTATCTCATTCAAAACAAAGTCAAGTGCAAGACATGTCATTATTTCTCTGATGGCATGGTCTGCTTTGGCATCGAAGGACAAACACACACATATTCATACGAACATATATATTTCATTTCAGACAGAACTAGAAAAATCTGAAAGGTCTAGGAAGTAGTAGTAAGTGAATACAAACATGAATTTATATATAGGTATATGTATATATGTGTGTATACATATATGTGTAGAGAGCGACAGAGAGAGAGTTAATAAAAGAAAAAATAGGGTAGGGAATAAATTAATATAAAAGGCAGTTGATTTTTTTTGTGAGGGACATAGGGCTAGAATAAGGGTAATTATTAGGGGAGGAAAAGACATTTTAGGGAAAGATTTTAAAGTAATAAGATTAAATTAGGAGTTGTTGCAATATTTTAAATTAATTTTAGCCCTTATTAACTTATAAACTATATTAGTAAGGCCAATCTTGAGCTATTGGTTTCAAATGAAGATGCTATTAATAAAGGAAATTTAGACTTTCCACTGGTTATGGATTTTAAGTGACAAAACACAATTCCAAAATTTTATACAAGGCGTTGAGATTTATCTAAATATATTTTTTAAAAAGAGCCATGGATGCAGATTGGCCTTTTGGTACAGTAGATGACAGGTAGTAGGCTTAACTAGTAAAGAATGCAGAAAACATTAACAAAACACAGATATGTATTCCAACTTGCAACCAATAATGGAGACTGTGATTCAGAACATACTTGAATCCCCTGTTGGGAAACATTTCAAAAAAGTCAAAAGATGTGATTCTAAATATACCTGTATCCACTGATGAGCCATGTTTGGGCAAAAGATCTCATAAGGCTCACTCAAGGATAGCAAGGCAAACTCAATCTCTTTCTTTGCTTGCTTAAGAAGACTCAAAGGTATCCTGGGAAAGTCAATAATGAGTTAATGTCAGAGCATACAAAACTGTTTAACTAAGGTAGTGTACAGACAAAATTAAAAAGGAAGTCAATATTTCAAGACTAAAAATAGGCATGAATGGTGATATTACAGCTGAAACTAAAACAATCTAAAAAGAAGCATTTTAAAAGGAAATTACTAGAAATGTTTCAAATGATAAAGCAATTACCTAGTAAGTCCAACAATCCATAATGGATTGCATTTCAGAATGAGTGGATTAATTCTTTTTATCCATATTTTCAGATCATACAAACAAATTTATGGAAAGAGTTCAGAAGGAAATTAAAAGTAATTTGAGATGAATTAATATTCTTTGTAAAAGTTTTTTTCTGATTATGTGTAAAGATTGTTTTCAACATTAATTTTTATAAAGATTTTGAGTTCCAAAATTTTCTCCTTCCCTCTCTTCCTCCCGCCCCAAGACAGCAAGCAATCTGATGTAGGTTATGCATGAGAAATCATGTTAAACATATTTCCATGTTACTCATGTGGTGAAGGAAGAAACTAAAAAAAAGAGAAAAAAACATGAAAAAAATAAAAAGAGGTGACAATAATATGCTTTGATCTGCATTCAGACTCCACAGTTCTTTCTCTGGTTGTGGATAGCATTTTCCATCATGAGTCTTTTGGAATTGTCTTGAATTATTGTAGTGTTGAGAAAAGCTAAGTATATCATATTTGATCATCACATAATGTTAACATGTACAATGTTCTCCTGGTCTGTTCACTTCACTCGGCATCAGTTCATATAAGTCTTTCTGAAACCATCCTGCTTGTCATTTATTTTTATTTATTTATTTTTAGTTTACAACCTTCAATTCCACAAGTTTTGAGTTCCAAATTTTTTCCTTCCTCCTTTCCCCTCTTCCCCTCTCCAAGATGGCATACAATCTGTTATAAACACTCCATATACATTCCCATTAAACATCATTTCATATTAGTCATGTTGCAAAGAAGAATTATAACCAGTGGAATGAACCATGAGAAAGAAGAAACAAAACAAAAAGAGAGAGAACAAATAGTCTGCATCCAGACTCTGTAATTCTTTCTCTGGACGTGAATAGCATTTCCCATCATGAGTCTTTTGGAGTTGTCTTAGAACCTTGCATTGCTGAGAACAGTCAAATCTATAGAAGTTAGTCATTGAACAATGTAGCTGTAACTGTGTACAGTCTTCTCCTGCTTTTGCTCCCCTCACTCCTGCTTGTCATTTCTTATAGCACAATATTATCCCGTCACATTCATATACCACAACTTGTCCAACCATTCCCTAACTGATGAACATTCCCTCAATTTCCAATTTTAGCCACTAGGCAAAGAGCTGACCTTATGGTGAACTGGTTCACAACATCACCAACAATTTAGTGTTGTGCATTAGGGTTCCTATTTCCCCACATCTTCTATATTTATCATTTTCCATTTCCGTCATGTTAGCCAAACTAACTGGTATGAGGTGGTACATCAAAGTAGTTTTAATTTGCATTTTTCATATCACATGTGATTTAGAGCATTTTTATATGACTATAGATAGCTTTGATTTCTTTATCTGAAAGCTTCCTGTTCATATCCTTTGACCACTTATCTATAGGGGAATCATATATATTCTTATAAATTTGATTCAGTTCTCTATATACTGGAGAAATGAGGCCTTTACCAAAAGCACTTCCTGCAAAATTGTTTCCCAGCTTTCTGCTTTCCTTCTAATCTCAGTGGCATTAGATTTATTTCCTTTTCATTTAATGTATTCAAAATTATCCATTTTGCATTTTATAATGTTCTTTATCTCTTATTTGGTCATAAGTTCTTCCCCTCTCGAGAGATGTGAAAGGTAAACTATTCCTTCCCCTCCTAATTTGGTTATGGCAGAGGTAAATTAATATTAAATCAAACAATTTAAGCCATGTATGGGAAGCTGTCCAATTGCAGAAACTATATAGAGCTAATTGTCCATGTACTTATGGGAGATAACTAATGAGGCCTTCCTGATATGCCAAATGCAAAGGTAATACTGCAAGAACACATTAACATGGAGATACTGTAAGATAAAGAAACTGGATGCTGTGGAATCAGGAAGACCCGAGTTCAAATACAGCTTCAGAAACTTCCTAGCTATGTGACCTTGGTCAAGTCACTTAACCTCCACTTGCCACTGAAGAAGGAAATGGCAAAGCACTCCAGTATCTTTGCCAAGAAACCCCCTATGGAAAGAGGTCATGAAGAGTCAGATCTGACTGGAAGGACAGAACAACAACAATAAATAACACATTGAGAGTTATCAACAGGTTATAACTGAGAGAAAAGAGATTTCTGGTTTAAAGTTTATATTACAATGGAAAAAATAAAAAGGGCATACCCAGGACCAAACCCGTAAAAGGAAGGAAAAAACCCCTAGTTTTGTTGGGTCCCATTCCCACCTCCTAGTGAATTGGACATTATGTGATTACCATGACAATTTCATCTTCTGTTACCAGTCAAGTTGTGAGTTCATAGTTCTTTCTAGGGAAAGGGTGAAGTTGGCACAGCATTGATCGCTCCTTAGCCCATATTTGCATTTCCATTAGAAACTACATGAACAAAAAAATGTGAGGCTTAGGTACCTGTCTTAACCTAGGTACCAAATCCTAGAGAAAGTGGAAGAGGCTGTGCTTTTAAGCAGCCTGCCATGTATCCCTCCCCACTCTGTCCTTCTCTAGCCTCTGAAGATGGGGAGGTGTCCTGCTTCATTGCTCCCCCCTCCCCAAAGGTACACTTTAGGAGGAGTCAAATTGTTTGGGGTGGGCATGCTGACCTCTGAAGGTGGACTAAGGTTCTCTGAATGGAAGCCTCATCTCCTGCCTCCCAGAATTCAGGAAACCGGAAGCCTCAGCCTTCTCCCTAAATTGTGTGCCTGCAGCCCATGGCCCTTGAGTTTTCCTGGTCTTGATATGTTTATTTGGCCATTGGTTTCCTTTTCATTCTTTCTGCCTCATTATTACTGGGATGTAGTAAATAAATCTGGCAGGATCTTGAGCTGAGCCATCTTAGTACAGCTTCCTCATTTTCCAGTTGAACAACCTGAGGGTTGAGTGAGTTCAATGAGATCCCCAAGGTCACACAGGTAGTTGTGGCACAGGTGAGATTTAGACCTTGGTCCTGTAACTACAAGTCCAGGGGAAATTCTGCTCTCTCAAGTGTGCAACAGTGGCAGGAACAAAGTTACATGGTCACATCATGGAGGCAGCACCACTAGGACAACTTGAGTGAGATATGCTCTTATTTTTGTTCAAATACTATTTAAAATGCACATTCAGAGTCTTTTTACATGCTGATTCGAAGTACATGGCAATAGGAAAATGTATTCTCAAATGCATAAATGCCTATTTGCATATAAATAATGATATGATATGTATATATACAAAAGAAAAAGAATATAAAGCATTGTAAAAACAACTTTCTAGGCAGAAGAAATAAACAGTCACTTCTCTTTTTTGATCATGTCAAGGAATTTTCAGTTGTGCTAAGATGAGAAATTTTCTTCTCAAAAATTCATTGAGTATACTGTCTCAATTATTGATATGTATACTAGTGTGTACATGTATGTATGTACGTATGTATCCATCTACGTCTCCACCCTTATCTAATAGAGTTTCATAGCAACATTGTGTCATTGGTCAGATCCAGTTCTTTCAGAGCTCTACCTGTAATTGTGTTGTGATATATTTTGTAGCCAAATTGTAACAAAATGTTATTTCTTGATTTTGGCAACTCCAACTAATTGGAAAGTAGATTCTTTATTCTGAAAGGTTATGGTTATGTCTATGATTAGTGCCAGTATAGTTCCTGTTATTATCCAAGATGATTAAGTCTGGTAGTAGGGCTCCCCAAATCCTGGGACTCTCAAATTTATGGTTTGCAAATTAGCTATTGCTTATAGAAAGATTCAATCTATTCAAGATTAAACCCATTTCCATTCCTCGAACAAGGGAGCTGTCATTGAGCCATAGGGAAAGAACATTGCTCTCCGTTCAGGTGAAAATTTCAAGGCCTTTCAGCAGGAGGCTCCCTAAAGTCAGGACGAAATGTTTGATACTGCTGCATCTTCTCCCCCAAAACTCTCCCTGCACAGAACCATTCAGACTGTAGGTGGCAAGATGTTCTGACTGAGAGTTAACCTGATTCTCTTCCTCGCCACATTGCTAAGGAAACTGTAGCAATGCTGCTGAGCCAGATGGATTGAAAGAAACCCATGAATCATCTGTCCAGTGGGTGCATTTACAACCAGAAGCAGAAGATTCATGCCTTCCTCCCTCCACAGTTTCATAGGTAGAGGTGCAATATCTTATTCACTTAAGTTTTAAGTGAATTTTAAAGGTTTTGTTACAGATAAGACTTTTATTTTTAATTTTGTTTTTTATATTATATGTCAGCAGTGTAATCCAAGGCCAGGCAAGTGGAAGGAGGGTTTCTTTTAAGTAACAGAAGTTGTACAGCTGTCTCTCCAATCCTATGGCAACTAGAATCTGGAAGAATTATCTGAATTGGAAGGAAAACAAGGGAAGGGGCCTGAGGTGACCTCACCAACAGGCTCACATGAAAAGGTTTTTATGTTTTTAAGAGAAAAGGGGGAAGAGATAGTATGAACTAAGAAGGTCTCCTCGTGAGACCCCAGGCATCCTTCCCAATCTGGGCAAGGAAACCCATTTCATTCTGGCTCATTACCCTTCATGCTATGCATCACAACAGAATGGGGCAAGGATTTAAAGAGCTGAGGTCCAGCTCAAGCTAGGCTCCTCAATGAGGTAAAATCCCAAGGTGGGAGGGACTTACCATGTTGTTCAGGGCAACCTAATTATGAGTTGTTTTTTTATGAAGTTTTTTTAAAAATGAAGATGAGTATTCAGGTTTATTTGGAAATTCACAGTTTCTAATAGCACTACAGCTCTGTGGTTACAAAAATCTTCTTTCGACAATGTTGGATGTTGAACTCAGTTGATATTATTTTCCCATCCCTACTTCATTCGAATTTGGACCTCAGTTCATGGTGATGATTATAAAACTCAGGCCCTCTTGCTCTGAGTGACTGTACGTGCAGAATGATCAACAAAATTTACATTAACAAAACATATTATGGTAATCTAACATGAAGGCAGCCCTCCCCCACAAAAGGCTCTAAATAGTCACATTACATACAATATGCAGAATAAGCATCAGAACAGTTTTTTAGAAAGCAGATTAGTAAAAGTGCTCAAAATTTATATAACAGCCTTACAAGGAGCATGCAAGTGTTAGGCCTCTCAACACAAAAAGAAAAAAGCAAATGCTTTCTTCAGCTTCACCCAACTTTGCACATTCATAACCCCTATCGAATAATTCTAATCCAAGTATACCATACCTTCTGAAGTAAGAAAAAAGAATGTATCAAAATAGACAAAAAACACACACATCCAAACATCCTGAACTGCACATTTGTCGCTAATAGTAAAGCAAACAGATTATGGAATAATTCATTTAGAAATAGTAACTATCTTAAGAATAGAAAAACAAGGACATTGCTGAAGTTCTGACATTACTAGGATCATTTAAGGGAACTGGCAAGAGATATTACATCCGGTATTAACATATTTCTGTGATATTTACATTTTTACTGTCACTTTAAAGTACTTTATTAAATACTACCATCCTTATTAACCTGATGGGATTTTTAAAAGTTGCTGCTTAGGGCAGGAATCAACTTGAACACAGCCAATACTTTACATTAAATTTCAAGGTGTGTACCACACCTTACATTCTAGTCTGAAAAGTTATTTCTAATGCATTGAAATATCAGAAGACATCAGAACACAGACACGTAATATTTTAAAATGATGATTAAGTAAAAGTTAAAAGGCAAAGAGAACTGATGTTCAGGAAGCATAAAAGGCAGAATTATTACATGAAAGGCAAAAATTCATGACAGTATTCAAGAACAGAGCTGGAACTATAGTATTTCAGCTAGTTGAAAGATTTACAATGAACATGAATAGTAAATGTAAAAATACACTAAAATGGTTATGAATAGAACTAAAGAGAAAATTTCAAGTGGAGACAAGACTATGTAAATACATTCTGCATTCTTCCTTTAGTCTAACAAAGCTTGAATGACATGGCTCCTCTTTTTCAAAGTGTCTTCAAAGAATATCAGAACTGTATCATTCTCACAAAATTAAGTGTGAGTTATCAGATATTTAGAATTCAGAATTTCAATCCAGTAGCCATCGGGATCTTGAATAAATGCCAGTCCTTTCCGTTTGCCTTCATCACATTTCTTCACAAATTTCACTATTAATGCCTCAAATCTTTTTCAGTCACCTGGGAGATGAAGAACAGCAATTCCTATGTGTCAAAAGCCCCAAAGGTCTGAATTGCCATTATGCTAAGGCGGGTTTTCATCATTTTCAGCGTCTGAGTTGTGTGCTAACTCAAGTGTAACTTTCCTGGAAAATGTCCAAAGTGTTATCTTTTGGGACATCATTTGGTACTTAAAAGTCGAGAAATTGAGTGAAAAGTTCATAGTGGAAAAAAATCTACTTTTGAAGTGATGTCATTCTAAGAACCTTTGCTTAGAGATCCAGTGACTTTGGGGGGATCTTTTACTCCTAACATTGTTTCTTGCAATAGAAAATCCTTGGTATTGGGATCTGGATCAGAACAGAAACTCAGGGCAGCCTCTTGGGTAAGGGCCTTGAATGCCTGCAGAGACTCAGCCATGGCAATGGGGGCAACTGCTCTGCAGTCTGGACTGAGAAGGGAAGATGCCAAAAAAAGGAACTATGGGTATTTTCTGTTTCTTACTTCACCACGGGATTCTATGTATGTTTCCCCTTCTCCCTCCTTTTCCCTGAGAGCCATCCCATATAAATAACAGGATTTTTTTTTATTGGGGAGAGAGAAGAGAAAGGTCAGCACCAATGATCCAGACATTGAAAAATCCATAAAACATGTGCAAAGTATAAAACCACATCATAAAAAGGGGGTGGAATATGTTTGAGGTGCCTTATCACATCGCCTCAGTCTTGCTTGATCTTCATCATTTTGTTAATTTGCTTTTAATTTGTTGATTCTATTTCCATTGTTGCAGTTATTGTGTATATTGTTTTCTTGGCTCTGCTTACTTCACTTTGAATCCTTTCCTAGGGATCTTTCCATACCTCTCTATATTCATCACACATTCCATATATTTCAGCACAGTAGTATAAGTAGAAGTAGAGTGGTAGATCAGTATATTAGGGTAGGTACATGAGACACAGTAGTAAGGGACTATAGAAATCTACTCTTTGATACTCCCAAGGACTCCAGCTTCTGAGATAAGAATTCACTACTTGACAACAACTTCTGGGAAAACTGTAAAATAGCATGGCAGAGACTAGGTATAGACCAAGAACTCATACGTTACACCAAGGTAAGGTGAAAATGGGTACAAGATGTAGAAATAAAGGGTGATAATGATAAGCAAATTAGGAGAGTAAGGAATAGTCTACCTGTCAGATTGACAGAGAAGGGAAGAATTTATGACCAAATGAGAGATAGAGAG
>JAQQSK010005986.1:0-14651 GCA_028658325.1 Potorous gilbertii
GAATTTTAGTTGGTCTTATACAACACGACTATCATGGAAGTCATTTGCAAAAGTATACAGATATGGCCTATATTGATTTGCCTGCCTTCCCAAAGGGAATGGGTGGGGAGGGAGGTATGGGGAGAAGTTGGAACTCAAAGTTTTAGGAACAACTGTTGAGTATTGTTCTTGCTACTAGGAAATAAGAAATACAAGCAATGGGGAATAGAAAGTTATCTGGCCCTACAGGACAAAAGAGAAGATGGGGACAAGAGAAGGGAGGGATGATAGAAGAGAGGGCAGATTAGTGGTAGGGGAAATTACAACGCTGGATGTATTGGGGTGGGGGGAGGGGACAAATGGGGAGAAAATTTTGGAACCCAAAGTCTTGTGAAATTAATGTAAAAAGTTAAATAAATAAATTTATATTAAAAAATAAATAAAATTTAAAAAAAGAATGATTATCAATAGTACTTGTTTCTGTTTCCCTCCCAGCATGATGTCTTTGCATCCTTAAAGGGACCATCCCCTGGCTGCTTCTTAAACAGGCCTATTCAGTGAGTTGGCATTACCTCACCCTAAGTGAGTACCTGAATATACCTTAACGGACCAAGGTCTCCCAGGACATCATCGGTCATCTCCAGTCATCCTGATGAATATTTTGTCACTGAATTCCATTGACTGTAGAGAAGAAGTGAGGCTGGTGACCTTGCACAGCCCTCCCTTACTCAAAACAAAGTCAAGTGCAAGTGCAAGTCGTCATCATTGCTTTGATGGCATGATCTTCTTCAGCAATGACAGATGGAAACAACATAAATTGTGTATGTTGCTATTCTGATTCTGTTTGCTTCACTATGCATCAAATCCATGTTTCTCTGAATTCTTCATATTTATCATTTCTTACATTACAGTATTATTTCATTATAATGTTTGTAGTTTAGAATATAGTTGAAGATTATGACATAGTATGCATTTTTATTGTTGTTGAGTCATTTCAGTCATGCTGGCTCTCTATGTGATTTGGTATTTTCTTGGCAAAGATGCTGGAGTGTTTTGCCATTTTCTTCTCCAGCACATTTTGTAGATGTGGAACTGAGGCAAACAGGGTTAAGTGACTTGCCCAGGGTCACACAGTTATTGCCTAAGGTTAAATTTGAACTCAGGTCCTCTATACAATGCACCACTTACCTGCTCTTTTCTCTCTAGAATGATATTTAATTATAATGCTTACCTGTTCTTTCTAACCAATGCAGCTAATAAGAAAGTGCAGGAAAAATCACCCATCTCAAAGACCAACATTTGAACAAATCAAGAAGTTTGTATACAAGATGAATCCCAACAAAGTTGGACCAGTGGACATGATGATGATTTTGGTGAGTTTGGAAAATGCTTAGATCAGTTAAGAGCTAATCTTGAAAATTATGAAAACATGAGCTCATATCAGCAACTTCTGGGTATCACTGTGTCAAGAATTAATCTTGATGTTTTAATGAATGACATTAATCTAACCATTATGAATTAAACTTACAGTCCTCAAAAGGCATGCATTGTCTTGAAACTTAAAGGATGATGAAAGTCAAGGTTTCTTTAAGGAAACTCTTGTTTATGAGGAACTAGTAATTTAGGAGTCTTTCAACAAAGCAATGGATTCTATAAGGAGAACAAGTGATATTTTTAAATGTATAATTTATTTATTTTTCAGTTTTCAACATTCGTTTCCACAAGAATTTGAATTCAAAATTTTCTCCCCATCTCTCCCCTCCCCCCTCCCTAGGATAGCAAGCACCCCATCCAACCCTTCTTTCAGTCTATCCTCCCTTCTATTACCCCCCCTTCTTTTATCTCCTTCCCCTCTCTTTTCCTGTAGGGCAAAATAGATTTCTATGCCACATTGCCTGCATGTCTTATTTCCCAGTTGCATATGCTAAAGCAATTTTTAACATTCATTATTAGAGCTTTGAGTTCCATATTTTTTCCCTTCCTCTCTCCCCACCCACCCTCATTGAGAAAGTAGTAACTTCATTATAGGTCATATACATGTAACCATGCAAAACACTTCCATAATAGTTATGTTGCTAGACTAACCACATTTCCCTCTGTCCTGTCCTCCATTTATTCCATTATCTCCCTTGACTCGTCCTCTCACAATGTTTCCTTTTGATTATCCCTTTCAGCAATTAGCTGTCCCTTCTATTTTCTTCCTTCTCCTATCCATTCCCCCGCTCTTTCTACAAGGTAAAATAGATTTCCATATACAATTGAATGTGTGTTATTCCCTCCTTAAGTCAAATCCCATAAGAGTAATGCTCACTTATTTCCTTTCATCTACCCGTCTTCTCCTCCATTGTAAAAACTTCTTCTTGCCTCTTTTATGTGAGATGATTTGCTCTATTCTACCTCTCCCTTTCTCTTACTCCCAGTACATTGCACTCAACAGTAAATTTTATTTTTTAAGTAATCTACCTTCATATTTAGCTCACTTTGTGCCCTCTGTCTACGTGGGGTATGTGTGTGTGTACATATATATACATACATACATATATGTGTATATATTTATATGTATGTATACAGGCATGTACATATGTGTATATATACCTACACATATATAATATACTCATGCATACATACCTATACACATACATATATATGTGTGTATTCCCTCTAACTCCCCTAATACTGAAAAATGTTTCATGAGTTACAAATATCAATTTTCCACGTAGGAATGCAAACAGATGAACCTTAACAAGTCCCTTCCCTTTTCTGTTTCTTTTGATTTTTGTATTTGAAAGTCAAATTTTCTATTCAACTCTGGTCTTTTCAACAAGAATGCTTAGAAGTCCTCTATTTCATTGAAATTCCATTTTTTCCCCTGAAGAAAAAATACTCAGTTTTCCTGGGTAGGTGATTCTTGGTTTTAATCCTACCTCTGGAATATCATATTCCAAGCTCTTTGATCCCTTAGTGTAAGCTGTGTTATCCTGATTGTAATTCTATAATACTTGAATTTTTTTCTTTCTGGCTGCTTGTAATATTTTCTCCTTGACCTGGGAACTCTGGAATTTGGCTATAATATTCCTAGGAGTTTTTCTTTTGGGTACTCTTTCAGGAGGTTATCAGTGAGTACTTTCCATTTCTTTTTTGCCCTCTGGTACTAGACTATTAGGACAATTTTCCTTGATAATTCCTTAAAAGTTGATATCTAGGCTCTTTTATTTTTTGATCATGGTGTTCAGAAAAACCAATATTTTTTTTTAAATTATCTGTCCTGGATCTATTTTCCAGGTCAGTTGTTTTTGCAATGAGATATTTAACATTGTCTCCTATTTTTTTCATTCTTTTGGTTTTGCTTTATGATTTCTTGATTTCTCATAAAATCATTAGCTTCCATCTGCTCCATTCTAGTTTTTAAAGAACTATATTCTTCATTGAACTTCTGGACCTCCTTTTCCATTTGGCTAATTCTGCTTTTTTAAGGCATTCTTCTCCTCGTTGGTTTTTTGGACCTCTTTTGCCATTTGAGTTAGTCTAATTTTAAAGATGCAATTTTCTTCAGCATATATTTTGGGTCTCCTTTAGCAAGTAGTTGACTCATTTTTCATGATTTCCTTGCATCACTCTCATTTAGCTTCCCAATTTTTCCTCCACCTCTCGTACTTAATTTTCAAAATCTTTTTTGAGCCCTTCCATGTTCTGAGACTATTTCATATTTTTTGAATGTAAGAACCTTGACCTTGCTGTCTTCGTCCAATTGTATACATTAGTCTTTCTCTCATTATATGCTTTGATCTTTCTCATCCTAAAAGGTGAAAGAAAATACCTCTTCTCCAAGAACTAACTTTCTATAGTCTTATTTTACCCCCTTTTGGAGCATTTCCCCAGACAATTACATCACTTTCAGTGCAGTGTTCAGTATACAGTGAGTGTATACTCAGTGGAGAGTATACCACCCTAGTCTTCAGAGGTTTTGTGCAGCTGGTCTCTGAGAACTGGTTTAAGGATCTCTAAGTTTTCAGTTCCTCCAAAGTGTCATAGTCAATGGAGAGGTGTTTACTTCTCTCCTGGCATTGGGCTATAATCTGTGAGCAGCCACAAGCACTTTTTTCTGCACTGGAACTGCGAGCATGATTCCCTCTCTACAGCTGCTACCAATTCCACCATACAAGTGTTTGTCCTCACCCCAGGACCTCCACTCAGGACTGAAACCCACCTCACCTGCTTGTTTCTCACACAGTCTGTAGGCTGAGAGCTTCAGAACCAGTTGTGACTGCAGCCACCCTAGTGCTTGGTCTGGGGCCAAACCTCACTCCCCTCTCATCTGGGTGAAATAGCTTTCTCATTGACATTTGAAGTTGTCTTTGTCGTTTGTAGGTTGAGAAATATGGAGACCACACCAGCTACCCATGATTCAGTACCGTGAAGCCTTCTCCAGTCCTTTCTCTGACAGCGTGACCCACCCTGGGCTCTGGTCAAGCCCAGTACAACAGACCCTTCCTGTCCACCTTCCAGGCTGTCTTGTCCTGGAAATCTATTTCACTCAGTCATTTTGTGACTTCTATTGTTCTAGAATTTGTGTAGAGTCATTTTTTAGAGATATTTTTAGGGCTTTGGGGGAAGACCTCCAGTAGGTTGGTTCTTTTATTCTGCCACCTTGGTTCCACACCCAAAGTGATTTTTTTTCTATCAATTTCTCTTTGTGATACTTAGATGGAAAAGTACAGTAAACACCTAGAAAAGTTGGTGGTTGAAAGGACCCAGGATCTAATGCACGAAAAACAAAAGACTGATTGTTTGCTGTGTAGTAAGTATTCACCTATTTAAATGATGAAAACTATACTGATCTTATATAAGTTCATCTACATTCAATATGTTTTTCAAGTGAAAGTCACATGTAAGGCACATTGCTAAGCAATAAGGATAAAAACAAAATAAGACAACCTCCAGTGCTCAGTAGAGCATACACATGTGCATACAAAAAAAAACTATAATATGTTAGAATATCACCAAGTACTGTAAAAGAGGTCACATGGATGGCATGAAAAATTCAAGGAGGGAGGACTAACTTCTAGTTATTCCCAGGTGGAACAGTTGTTGCCAGTGATGGACAGTGCTTGACTCTATAGGGTGACTGTGACAGTGGAATTTTGTGGAAAGGTTGTTAATTAACAAGTCTAATGAGTTAACTTAAACACTGTGCTCAATGCAAGCCTATCAGTAAATAGAAAGTCAGATAACAGAAGGGAAAGAGAATTCGGTCATTCAGTCAAAAAGCATTATTAAATAAATGCCTTCTATATTCTAGGTACTGGGCTAAATTTTTGGATTGCAAGGAAAGGCAAAAAACGGATACTGCTCTCAGAGAGCTCAGATTAGTGGGGGAGAGGATATACAACCAGCTATCTATAGACAAAATTTATAAAGTATAAGTTGTTAGATTTAGAGAAAGGGACTAACATTAGGAGGGATTGGGAAAATCTTGTAAATGGTGAGATTTTATCTGGAACTTGAAGGAAGTCAGGGAAACCAGGAAATGGAAATGAGGAGCAAGAGAATTCTAGGTATGGTAGAGATAGCCAGTGAAAAATGAAAGGAGTAGGAAGATGAAGTGTTTGGCTCAAGAAGTAAAAATGATAGCAAGGAAAACTGGATGACTTAGAAGCTGGATGAGATCTAAGAAAATAAAAAAAATACTCAAAATTAATTTCAAGTGTTAAGAAAGACAGTAATTATAGTTAAACTAAATGTTTAAACCTTTCTACTTGTTATAAGTGATAAAATGATAAAAATAAGTTCCCTGAATGGTCTTTTAATGTCAAGTGTCATTGAAATAATGGAGCCATGTAGGATTTGGGGATCTAAGGGAAAGTTTAGAATAATTTAGCATCAACAAGGACTGGTATTATTTGGAAAGATTATTCTGAGAAGGAAAGACTTGAACTGCACCTTGAAGCGGCATATATTTTGTAGTCTATTGTAAAGAGGAGGGCATTCCAGATATAAGATCAGCATGAAGGAAGACTTTGAGTCAAAAATGAATATAGCATGTGTACATGATAAAAACAGCCTGTATCTATACATTGCTTAACTGATTTGAGAGTCATATAAAATTGACTAAATTTTTGCTCTAAGTGACTGAGTCAGTGGGTTGGTTGGTCCTCTTGTAGACACCAGCTTATGTGGTGAAACAAGTAAGTTAAACCAAATCCAATTTTTAGAGCTCTTTGTATAGACTATAACTTGGAAGGACTCAGGTACTCACTAGGGCTGAAATTTTGTAAACAGGACTCTCACTCAGTCATGAAAAACTTCACTTAACATCAATGTTACCTTTTGAATACATGTACCTCAAATCAATACAGCACATATATTGTGTTCAATTATCAATTAATGAAGTTTTTCACAAAAGAACAGTGGTATAAAGCATTTAAAAGCATGTAGTACATTACCAGGATAGATTACAAATATGTATATGAACTATAACCTAATAAAATAGATCTTCCCAAAGGAGTTACTTATGAAAATATTACCCTATTTCACATCCTGAAATAACTGTAAATTCGGATTTTTTTTTTGCTATGATTACAGTCAAATAAATAGTCATCTTCTATCCCTCCAGGGGTTCACATTCCTCTTGCAAACCAAATGAGTACTAAATGTACTCAGTAAATCACTATAGTTGTTATAGTTTCTACCCTAACCTAGAGATCCTCCTTCTTTTGTGAGTTCTGAGACTTTTAATATCATCATTTAGGTAGGCAGGTCTAGAAAGGGAGGAAAATAAAAAAAATTCTCACATAGAAACAAACAAAAATATGACCTTTGTTTTGGGGAGGTATTTATTTTAAGACGAAAATGTGTTGATGGCTCAAAAACCATAAGTTCTCTGAATGATTAACATGTTGATAACATTGATAGAATATTATTATGCTGTAAGAAATGATTATTTCAGTGATTTCAGAAAAATATGGAAAGATTTGCACAAAATAGGGTGAAATGAACAGAACCAAGAGAACATTTTATACAGTAATAGCAATATTATTTCAAGAATGACTGTGAGTGAAGAAGTTATTTTGTCTACCATAAATACCCAAATTAATATGTAAGGAAAGATGCTGTCTGCATCTAGTGGAAGAACTGATAAATAGAAATATCTATAGAATAATTATATACATGCCTACATGTATGTGTGTGTATCTGTGTGTGCCTAATGGTAGTCATATCTAGAGTGTAGGGGAAGGGAAGATAAAAAAGGGGGAAAAGAAATTTGCAGGATAATTTTATTGCATATTTAAAGGAAAAGCAAGTTGTCCATAGCAGATTCACAGTTTCTTGTGCAATCATCTTTTTTTTTGTTATTGTACTATGTTATGGAAATGCTTGTTTTATTTCATAAACTAGAAGCAAAATAAAAAAATATGTTATGACATTGCAGACTTCTGGAGTGTAGGAACTATGTGTGACTGACTTTGTTTAATATTAGTTCACAGAAAAATTCCATCAGATGGACACAGAAAGTGTGGGGCAGGAGGGAGAGGATAAATCAAAACAATGAATGTCTGCTTTGCTTATTAGTTTAGAGCATGAAGTTTAAGTCCCAGATATGCCAGTTATGATCTCTATGTGCCATGGTCTCTCGTTTACCTCCAATGCTATCTTTACAATGTGTGACATTAGTCACAAGAATGTACAGTACAGATCTATTACAACTGGGAAAACAATTCAAAATGACCTACTTTCAGTATATGGAAGCAATTGCTGATGATAAATAGGAATGTTCTGAAGGGAGGAGGAGCAGGAGAGAGGCAGGAGGCGAAAGAGAGACAGAGAGAAAGATTAAGACAGAGAAAGGAAGAGAGCGAAGACACTTTGGATCATCTCCTCATGAAGATATGATAATAACCAATTCTCTTTCACATCTAAAAACAAACATGCTACCCAAACAAATTGCAGATGACTTAAGACAAGGCAAACCCCCACAAGCCCAAAGTTATTTAAGTGCAACCATCTTTTTCAGGTATGTTAATATGACTTGCTTTAGAATTACATTTTGAAATGTAGTAATAGAGATAGTCTTACAATTTGTGTTGCTTTTATCAGGTGAGGCATACATAATGCCTGCCAATGGAGAATAAAATGGGACTAAATAAATAAGATATCAGCAGAGGTCTATAGACTGCCACTTATATACCACTCAAAATTGACTGGTGTGATTTGGTTATGAGTTTATTTTTTATTTTTTTAAGATAGATGTAACATAGAAATAAACCAGTTTTAATGAGTTAAAAATCATATGTGTAACAAAAACAGTGGAAATTACTCCAGAAAAGTACATTTTGGTCTCTCAGATAAAATGTATTTTAAATTTTTAAGCAAATAGGTCACTCAGCTCCTCACTGCCATAAGAAAGGGAATGTTGGTAATATCAGCACCATCACTGAAACTGAGAAGAATTTATTTTGCTTGAGGGTAACTTTGTGAATTTCTGAGAAAAATTCATCAAATCTCATTTCTAAACAGTGACTTGGAAAAGACAAAAATTTGTATTTACATAAAGGCACCTTGTTAAATCCAAAGCATGTAAGAAGTATTGAGAGTAAATGTGATCATCTTAATTGAACATTGTGCAATTATTTGAGTAACTAGTTCATAGTAATTGATGAGATAACTTCCAAGGTAATATCTATCTAACATCTAGGACAGCACCAAACTAATATCTAGATAAAAAATAATAGAGGCACTGAAAAGTGATTAAATTCCTTAATAATTCAGTTAAGCAGATTAAACACCTACTGGGCCCAGCACACACTGTGCTTAGTGCTGGAATCTATAATATATGGATTACATATTTGAAAACTTTAGTCTAAACAAATAGATTTCTTTTAAAAATTATTTCAGCCTCTGTAGCTATAAATTTTTAAAAATTCAAGTAAAATAATTGATAACGGGAAACTGAGATAGTCTGAATATTTGGAGATAATTTTCCTTCCATTTGGCCAAATCAAGGCAAGGCTTTGGTCATGCTATTATATAGTCTTTAAAAAAGTATAATGACTTTTTAAAAAGCACATTCAACTGGTCACCAATTGAATCACTTTGAGTTGAGTTTCTAACAGCTAAGGGAAGTATCATTGAACAAGAAGGCAGCTATGTTTGTCAGAACTTGTGTTTTCTATCCCCTGTGCCTTTTCAGTGATATGGTTGGCTTCACTCAGCTATCTAGCACCAGCACACCATATGAAGTTGTAGACTTCCTCAACAAGCTGTATACTAACTTTGATGAGATTATAGATAGCTATGATGTCTACAAAGTGGAGACAATAGGAGATACATGTAAGTAATTACCAAACTGATGTTTTCCTGGGGATATTAATAACAGATTGTAGTTGGAATAAAAAAGATGATGGGAGCCAATAATTAGTATATATGAAAATTCAACCTACCTTATTAAAGGAAATTTTATAATGAAGAAAAAACTCAGATTTAATGTTTTCCTGCTAGCCTATTTTCTAATTTTATTTCTTGAAGTCATTCCTTCGAATACCTAAAGATTTAAGGTACAAAGATTCTTTGTCCCTTAGACTATTCATATTTACCTTGGCAAGATGCTGTTTGAATGGGTATCAAAAGAGTAGGCAGTGAATTAGTGACAAATATTTAGATTATTATGAAAATAGTCATTTTATATTCTTCTTAATTTGATTAAATATATTTATAGAAACAAATATGATATAAATACTAGCTTTTTAAAAATTAGTCACTGAAAATGAATTTGTTGTATTACTTTAAAATTTAAAACCAATCTAGAATTATGACAAGTTGCTCAAATGATACACCTCAAAAGTTAAAATTAAAGGATATCTCATTTATCTGCGGTCAAATTTTTTTCATTCTAACATTTTTTATTTTGTTTTCCATTTATTACTGGGAATTAAATTAACTTATTCAGTTGATGATAGTCAACTTTTTATTTAACTATATACTAAATAGCTATTTCTTAGGGTCTCCCTAATGAAGAAGAGAGAATCAAAAATAATGGAACTCAATTATCCAGGGTTCAATAAGCCTGAAATCATCAATAGGTAGGAAAAAATTCTTTATTTCATAAGGATTACTGGCAAAACTGGAAAACAGTCCAGTAAAAATTATGCTTAAACCAAGATTTTAAAACCCACAAATTTCAAAATGACTACATGGTCTAATCATAAAAAAATCATATCAAAAAAACTGAAAAGATCATACACCTTCAAAACTATGGATAAGAGAAAAATTCTTAACATAAGGGATAGAGGCAATTAAAAAAGATAAAAGATTATTTTGAGAATGTTAATTTAGAGAGCTTTAGTGCAAACAAAATTCATATGTCCAGGAAAAGGAAGGAAACAATTGACTTGGGAAAAGAACAGCAATTTTGTATCAGTGTTTTCAGGGAATAAACACTTGGTGTCTAAGATATGAAGAAAATTAATGGAAATTCATGACCAAAAGCTATCCCAATATCATATGAACAAACAATTCTTAAAAGAATTGTCAATTATTAACAACTTGTAATGCTCCCAATTAATAATATGGAAACACAAATCAAAACAACTCTGAGGTTTCATCCATAAGATGAAACCTTGGACAAATTAGCAAAGATGAGAAAAGATAGAAATGTTCGATATTCAAGGACTTGTGAAAAAACAGGCACACATACCTTGTGTAACTGTCGATTAATATAATCATTGTCTACAATCAGTTTTGAACTGTGCCAATACAGTGGCTTAACTAACCATACCCTTTGACCTGTAGATTTTATTGCTAGGCATGGACTGGAGGAGACTGATAAAAAAAAGAAAGGCTCCATATGTACCGAAGTATTTATAGTAACATTTTTTTGGTAACAATTTTTGGAAAAAAATTAGATACCCAATGATCAAGGAATGACTAAATAAATAATGGTATGTGAATGCAATGAAGTATTACTATATTATAAAAAAAAAAACAATGACTATAGGAAACATGAAAAGACCTCAAAGAGCTAATGCGAAGTAGTTAGAGTTATTTCGAGCCAAGAACTAGAGCCAAGAAACTAATATACATGTGGATAACAACGTAAATGGAAATACCATCACCCCCAAACAACAAAAAATAAATGTTACAAAATTATAAATAACAAACATGGTTCTAAAGAAAAGCTATAAAAAGATACCTTCCCTAATTCATTTGCAATGAAGGACAATGCAGGTCCACAAGTGTGAAACACTGCATGCATTGTCAGATTTTTTAAAAATGTTTTGCTGATTTTTTTTCTTCCTCTTTTCTTTTTTTCTTTCTTTCTTTTTTTTTTTTTGAAGTTCTTTGTTACAAGGAGTGGAGAGCTAGGAAAGATAAAAGAGGAAATAGAGATGATGCAAAAACAAGAGATATTGATAAAGTTAATTTTAAAAAGACATCACCTAATTGCCTTGTTAGTTCATCATCAAGATGCACTCTGTTCTGGGATATAGAAATAATTGACAGATAACATCACATCCCCACTACTGATCTTTAAAATACGTGGAAAATAGGAGAAGTGCAATGATTATCCCAATTTTTTGAAGGGAATACCTTTAAATTGTAGCTAGTTGAGCTTGATTTTAATTCCTGCCAAAATGTAGAACATATTACTGAAGGGATAACACATGAAAAGGAAACAGTGATCATTAAAAATCAGATACTTGATAATTTGGGCCCTGATTATAATTAGTCACCAAGGGAGATGTTTCTGGGATGTCTCTGACTCTAAGTCCCTGTTTAAGAAAATTTGCAAGACATTCTATTCTGTACTGGAATTGTACAGTTGTGAACATGCTCATCTAAATGTAACAGAAACAACATTGGATGATTTGGAGTCAGAAGTTATTGGCTTCAATCTTATCTCTACTAATTATCACTAGTATGACTTTTGGGCAAGTCACTTAACCTTAATGGGCTTCCATATTTTTTATCTTTAAAATTAAGAGGTTTCACTTACCTAAGATCTCTAGACTGTATCAAACACTACCATTCTATTTTAAATTCCCAAACAATCTTAGGAGATGGTGGCCCTCAAAGATAATACAATCTTATTTTATATTGAGTGGTATCATTTCTAGAACTAGGAAGGGTATCATTCTATTAGCTTGGGAAGTTTTGTGCTACTAAGAAGTTTCAGGATGGTGCTGGATCTTGTGATCATGCTTTATGAGAAATGCATAAATGAACTAGAAATGGACAACCTTAGGGAGGGCATGATGGCCACATTTTAGTACTTGAAACTGTAATACGTGTTCTTATATCCATATATAAATAGGGAGATAAAAGAGTATATCCCACATAGCTGGCAAGATAGTTAAATACCGTCCACAGATGAAGGGCTGATGCTGGGGCTTCAAGTACTTTAAGAGGTGGTCCTAACTACAAGCAGGCGTCTATCTCCATCCTACCATAGCTCAGGTTCAGTCCAGTATTTTAAAAGGTTAAATTGTTATTTGCTCATAATATTTCATTGTGACTTCCATTCGTATTTTTTCCTTACCTAAAATTTACCTCCCAAATTTCTAAATATAGATTAGGTGCGACTCAGGTCTCATTTCTTGCTTAGAAACTACCTCCCTGCTCCAAGTGCCCCACAAAGAAACACACTTCCATTATAGTTTATAGTGTAACTTTCCTGCATGAAATGGAAAGACAAGTCACAGAACTGAGACTCCCTGAAGATGGCGGAGTAGAAAGATTCACATATGCTAGCTCCGAACCCACAGCCCATGGATTTCTTGTAAAAAGAACTCCCAACAAATTCTGGATCAGTGGAAGCCACGCAGCAACAGACTGAAAGAGATTTCCGTTCCAGAGAGCCCTGAAAAACCGACCCCAAAAGTCCATTGCGCACTCGACGGGAGTGGAGCCCAGCCCTGCCCTGGCTGTGTGGCAAAGAGAGGAGCGAGTAGATCTGAGTAGGCTTCAGGGACGGAATCTCCAGTGGCTGTGAAGGTCCCTCCACCCACAGGAGCTACAGGTCAGTGAGAGAGATTTCTGGACTGGTTGAGAGGGGAGCAGGATGTCTCCATAACTCAGGCCCCCTTAGGAGGCAGCGGCAGATGGCAGCAGGCGGGCAGAGCAGGCAGGAGTTCCATTATGGAAGGTCTCTGCATAAAATCCCTGAGGGAACTGAGACTGGGCAGTGGCCCTGCCCCCACCTGAGAACCTGAATTTAATCTCACACTGAATAGCAGCCCTGCCCTTGCTGAAAGCCCTGAAGCTGGGGAGCAGCATTTGAATCTCAGACCCCAAGCACTAGCGGGGCAGACATGGGTGGGGGTGGAGAGGAATCTCAGAAGTCGAGTAATTGGCTGGGAAAATGCTCAGAAAAGGGAAAAAAAATAAGACCATAGAAGGTTACTTTCTTTGTGACCAGATGTTCCCTAGTTCCTTTCTGATGAGGAAGACCAATGCTTACCATCAGGGAAAGACATAGCAGTCAAAGTCTCTGTATCCCAAACATCTGAAATAGATATCCAATGGGCTCAGGCCATGGAAGAGCTCAAAAAGGATTTTGAAAATCAAGTTAGATAGATGGAGGAAAAACTGGGAAGAAAAATGAGAGAGGTTCAAGAAAA
Source organism: Potorous gilbertii (assembly GCA_028658325.1). NCBI lineage: Eukaryota > Metazoa > Chordata > Mammalia > Diprotodontia > Potoroidae > Potorous > Potorous gilbertii. The sequence goes on from JAQQSK010005986.1 coordinate 13,593, forward strand.
GTATGAAAAACGGGTCAATGCCTTGAGAAAGGAGACCCCCAAAAATGCTGAAGAAAATAACACCTTGAAAAATAGGCTAACTCAATTGACAAAAGAGGTTCAAAAAGCCAATGAGGAGAAGAATGCTTTCAAAAGCAGAATTAGCCAAGTGGAAAAAGAGGTGCAAAAGCTCACTGAAAAAATAGTTCTCTCAAAATTAGAATGGAACAGATGGAGGCTAATGACTTTCTGAGAAACCAGGAAATCACAAAACAAAACCAAAAGAATGAAAAAATGAAAGAGAATGTGAAATACTTCATTGGAAAAACAACTGACCTGGAAAATAGATCCAGGAGAGACAATTTAAAAATTATGGGACTACCTGAAAGCCATGACCAAAAAAAAGAGCCTAGACGTCATCCTTCATGAAATGATCAAGGAAAGCTGCCCTGATATTCTAGAACCAGAGGACAAAATAAGTGTTCAAGGAATCCACCAATCATCGCCTGAAAGAGACCCAAAAAGAGAAACTCCTAGGAACATTGTGGCCAAATTCCAGAGTTCTCAGGTCAAGGAGAAAATATTGCAAGCAGCTAGAAAGAAACAATTCCAGTACTGTGGAAATACAATCAGGATAACACAAGATCTAGATGCTTCTACATTAAGGTATTGAAGGGTGTGGAATAGGAAATTCCAGAAGTCAAAGGTCTAAAACCAAGAATCACCTACCCAGCAAAACTGAGTATAATACATCCGGGGAAAAACCGGTCTTTCAATGAAATAGAGGACTTTCAAGCATTCTTGATGAAAAGACCAGAGCTGAAAAGAAAATTTCACTTTCAAACACAAGAATGAGAAGAAGCATGAAAAAGTAAACAGCAAGGAGAAGTCACAAGGGACTTACTATAGTGGAATTCTTCACATTCCTACATGGAAAGACAATATTTGTAACTCTTGAAACTTTTCAGTATCTGGGTAGTTGGTGGGATTACACACACTTATTCACACACATGTACTCATATGTACACACACACAGAGACAGACAGCACAGAGTGAATTGAATAGGATGGGATCATATCT